>JAHPZR010013922.1:0-12500 GCA_019787425.1 Platygyra sinensis
AGCGGTTGGTGATCAGTGTGGACAGTTATGTCCGACTTCCCGAGGAGCCACTGGTCAAACTTGTTGAAAGCTTCGATAATTGCGAGACACTCTTTCTCTATCTGTGCATAGCGCTGTTCGGTAGAGGTTAGGCTTTTGGAGCTGTAGGCCACGGGTTGTAAACAGGATTCGTCAAGTGTGCCATTACCGTGGTGTTTGCTTGGCTGTAGGAGAGCCGCTCCTAGACCGTAATCTGAAGCGTCCACTTGGAGGATGACTGGTGCAGTCACGTCGTAATATGCTAGGCATGGTGCAGAGGTGGCTAAGGCTTTGGCTTCGTCGAAAGCGTGTTGGTGTTCGGCTGACCATAGGAACTGAATATCATCTCGGGTGAGATTTCGTAGGGGTTGAGCGACCGTACTCAGCAGTGGGCAGAATTTACTGAGGTAATTGATTGCTCCCAGGAATCTACGGATTCCTTGTTTGTCCTTTGGAATGGGCATGTTGACAATGGCCTGGACGGTAACTGGGTTGGGCTGAAGGCCATCGTTGGTAATGACGTGACCCATGAACACTGCTTCCCGCACGAGGAATTTCATTTTGCTGAGGTTTAGCTTGACATGATGCTGTTCAAAGCGCTCAAGTACAGCAATGAGGTTGCGGTCATGGTCGATCCTGGCCTCCGCATCTGTAGTGCCACATCCTGGAATTAGGATGTCATCGGCGATGCTGATTATTTGGAGGCCTTCGAGGACCATATGGATTCGGCGTTGCCACTCTTCAGATGCTGACGATATGCCAAATGGTAGCCTTGTCCACCTGTAGCCGCCCCATGGTGTATACATGGTGGTCATCAGGGATGATCGTAATGTCAGAAGGATGTTTTGGAAGGCTTCTTTGACATCTATCACTGTCATGTATTTCATGCCGTGTAACTTATGAAGGTTCTCCTCCAGTGTCGGGATGATGTATTTTGGGCGTCGGATGGCCTTGTTAAGGGTCTGGGAAGGGTCCAGGCATATTCGAATTTTTCCCGGTTTGGTGGGGGTGGGTTCTCTCTCTCGAATTACCATGTTGGATATCCAGTCTGTCGGCTGTGATACTCGAACCAACTGACCCGTGGTCTCATAGGCGTCTAACGCTTTTTTGATTGAATCCAACTTCGAGATGGGCTGGCGGTGAACTGGGGCATGGAGGGGCTTGACATGGGGGTCCAGGTCGAAATCGACAAGAGGACCAAGGAAGCCAAGCCCTTGAAATAGTGTGGTACAGTTCTTCGAGATGAACTCCATGGTCAAAGTTCCTTGCTGGGGCCATGTGCGCGTTGAAGTGTCTGGAGGTATCGGGGGTGGTCCTGCTGCTGAGTCATTACAGGTGGGTGGATCTTCAGTGGTGTATTTTCTGATGAAGTCGGCGTTGAGGGTAAGTACTCCAAGGGTTTTACTGGCTTCAGTACTGAGTAAGGCCTGTTGGTCAGTGTCAATGACTTGAAAAGTAAGATTGCAAGTGGTGTTGTCTTTGCAGGCTTCGATGGTGGTTTGTCCGATAGGCTTGATTGGTGGGCTGGCATAAGGTATTATAACAGTCCTGGTTGGGGTCACTGTAGCCCAGGGCATATTGGAAAGATGCTTGGATGGGAGTGTGTTACAAGAGGCCGCGGAGTCAATTTGAAAGGGAATTTGAATGGTGTGGTTGGAGTCCGGGCTCTTTAGGTCGAGAAAGATGAAGTGGCCTTTGTCAGCAACTGTCGAAGATGCATGGGCTGTGTGAGGGCCCGTGTCCAAGATGGTGAAGCAATGCTCGTATTGTATTCCGTCTGCAGAAGGAAGGGCCAAACTCTGATCTAAATCTACCATACGGACGTGTTCACGCCTGGGAGTCGGCGTGGGGGGCTTTTTGTGCGGTGGTCTGGGGGATCGTTGATCTTTGACAGCCTGTTGGCAGACGCTTGAAAAGTGGCCCAGCTTGTGGCAGTAGCTGCATGTTTGTCCCTGGGCTGGACATTTTTCACGAGGATGTGGAGTTTTGCTACCACAGAAGAAGCAAGATTTGCTGACAGGTCTGCCAGGAGGCCGTTGAAAATTTCTGGTTGGTATTGTGGACGTGGTATAGTGGACATGTTCCTCAATAGAAGAATGAGCTAAGAGTTTGTTTGTCTGTTGGGCCGCTTCAAAAGACACAGCTTGAGTTACTACAAACGCTAGTGTGAAAGGAGGGTCTTCAGCCTTGCGCTGCCCATCTCTATAGAAGATGTCTTCTCTGAATCGACTGAAGGAATCGTTGAGCCCAAAAAGAAATTTGTCCCTCATGAACTCGTCAGCATTTGGACCGAATGAACAACGGCCTGCGGCGGTGCGGACGGCTGTTTCCCAAGCTGAAATGGATGTTTGGTCTGCCTGTGCCATTTGCACCCAAAAGTAGTATCTGTCTTGCATGAGAGTACTTGCACCGACGTAATGCTCTTTAATTTTTTGTAGCCAGACCCATGGCTTATCGGCATCGTCGGCGGGGATCTTGGAGGTGATTACATCGTCGAGAGTGTTCCATTCTGACGCAGGAATTGCGCTGCGAAGAACGGCTAGCTCGAATGGTCTCTTTGCTTCGATGTAGTGATCTGATGTGTGTGTTAATCTGTCTTTAGCAGGATCTCTGTAGCCTTCTAACAGGCAATAATCGTGGAATCGCGTTTCCCAGTGGCGAAAGTGGTCTCGATTAGCCCTGACAGCGTTGACATCGAGGATCGGTTTGTCGTGTTTGGGCATCTTGCGAGCGGGAAGGTAATGCTGAAGTTAGAGTGCGTGTGGTCCGATCCGTTAAGCCAAAGTAGTCAAATGCAGCTGTTTGGATAGGAGTACCGTGTTTGCCGATAAATGGTCCGATTTTGGGACTGGAGGCGGGATTTCAGACCGGTTCTGACACCATGTTATGCGACAGCAAAAGAGGCGAGACGTCCATGTTGAACACACAATTTATTGCACACGTTCCAGCACGCGGTCATCCGGGAATGATGGATTACATAACAATCAAATGCGAGTAACGCAAAACAGTAACGTGACATAACGTGACACCGTTAAGGTGTGTTACTCTTCGAAAACAAACCGCTTCAAATTTCCTAGGGATCAACATAAATAACGCAACCTTTTTTTTGTTTTCGTCGGAATCGAAAATAGAATTTTATGTCTTTTTAATTTAGTTAAGAGGAACTTGAATATCGCCTGCATGCGAAACTCACACTCTTACTTTTTTTATTTAAACTGAATATGCCAATTAAACTCGTTGGGTGTCAATCTATAACCACATTATGATTCCTTTTCATACATGAATTTAACTTAACCAAATTCTGACTATAACTTCTAAATTTCTACAGTCTACATTATACATGGAGCTCTTATGTGGAGGTTTCAAAGAAAACAGCGTTCACTAAGCTTTTTTCTACAGTTCAAAGTACCTAGCTTTAATTTGATACGCTGATCTCCCTTGATACTATCCCTCTCACGATCATTATGGCGTTGAGCAAATGGTTCACACAACTAAGCCTCTAAGCAAATTCTTTTTACATGCATGAAAGCCAAGAAAGCGTTGTTTTCTTTCCTTTTTTAATAACACAAAAACAGATCGCTAGTTAAAAAAAAGTTTATAATTAAACTGAAGCGAAATTAGGCTAGACTTCAGTCGGGTAAGTCACAATTATTCAGTGGCTTGAGGGAAGTGCTTGCTCAACAATTTCTTTTGATTTCGGATAAGGGGATGAATAAATTATCTTGCATGCCCTCTAGTAATTTGCAGTGAAATATAATCCATTTAAAAAACTCAGGAAATCGTTTTGTTCAGTTTTGGTACTCGATTCAAGGACTGCAAACGGTCTGCCAGATGTGGTATAAAAAATTGTGCAAGTAAAAAAATTTCGGCATCGCGGGGTGTATTTACAGAAAGCTATAATAAAATTCTTATTCCTTATCGCTTGACTTCTTGATAAACAGTAATCAGGTTTGAATTTCCCAACAGTTCTAATTCTCCATTGGAAAATTGTTTGCTGGACACTTCACACTGATGTCGACGTTGGCAGATAGTTTCCTTTTATATTTTAGAAAATCACGAATTGGTCGATTCTGAAAAGCTATATACGGAATTTTAACTTTCTTAAATTTTGTCTTTAACGCTTCCTTAACCAAACGAATAGGTAAGACTTTGGTAAACAGCAGTGAGGGTTGACTCCTCAACGAAAGCAGAGAATTCAAATTTAAACCGCAAAATAGTCATGACACACTCTGAGCCGTAACAACCTGTAGCCTTGCAGCTTCTACAAGCTCTAAATTTCATTGGCGAGGATAGAGTCGTAGCCCTTTTGTTTTAGGGCTAGGGTCCATTGTTTCTGTTGTTATTTCCAATCAGGTAAGACCTTGTAAGAGCTGCGAGGTGACCCGTAACAACAGCCTCAAGCCTCTTATTAAAACAACTGGAGAAACGCGTTTTTGTGTTCGTTGAAAAGGAAAACGCAATAGGCAAATGCACAAAGAATGTCTAGGAAGCTAAGTCATCATATTGTAAAAAAAGAAATTAAATAAATATTTAAAAAAATCATTCCACAACTAAGTTCCTTGTGTTATTTTAGGCGCATTTTTTTTATAAATAGATTTTTAAGTGGCTGCGTAGGTCGATTCCAAATGTGCCAGATTATTACTTAGCTCTTATTAACCGAGCAGGAGGTCTGTATGGGAGAATCTTGACCGAGGTCGTTAGTACAGACCGAACGCAGTGAGGTCTGTACACACGACCGAGGTCAAAATTTGTTAGAAATTTTGATTGCGAGCAGCGATGAGCCGAATTTAAATCTTTCATAGTTTGCTCGCCGTCTTTACTTGTTTTTCTCATCCGCTTCTTGGCAGTTACAGAAATAAATAATTGTTAGATAAAAATAGTCAATGATTTTGCATTTTAGTTTGCTATTTTTTCATTGCCAAAAAGTACCCGTCTAGATGCCGATCTAGATGGGAAAATCTAGACCGCGGTCAATATCGTTTTCAGCCAATCAAATTCGCGATTTAGGTAGTTTCCAGTCTTTGTGAGACAGAGCCATAAAATAATCTTTCTTTCTAACAAAACTACATACATACATACATACATACATACATACATACATACATACATACATACATACATACATACATACATACATACATACATACATACATACATACACTTTATTTAATCTCGGATTTACAGAGTAGCTGGACTTAGCTAATATCTCCGAGGAAAAGTAAAATATAAAAATAGAGGCAGAAAATATAAAACTACAATAAATGGCTACGTACTTATATATATGTTAATTACCTAATAAACCAATAAAGTACGCATAAAAATTATAGTTGCGGATAAGTCGCTCGAAGACTTTGTATAAACTCACTGTTCTATAATTCTCAGGTAACGAGTACTACATTTGGTGATTGTCAGAATGAAAGCATTTCTAAGGGTTAACGGGGTTAATTGTGGTGAATACAATTCCTCGCTGCCATTTTGAACAGTCCTATTTTAAATCCACTCGTTGTTTCTACTTTAAAGGAGGGTCTGAATGGGGGGGTCCACATGTCGGTTGTCGGTTAAAATTTCATACTATTACGGTTACTATTTTCGATCTTTGTCGGTTGTCAGTAAGTCTTAGTTAATAATTAAAAATGTAAGTTAATTATTCAAATTTGTTATGTAATTTGCGGTTTTAAGACTTAAAACTTTAGATGAGGTGTAAAACTTGTAATAATTGATTATTTGATTACACTTAAACCTCGTTAACTCTGTTTCCTTTTTTAGCAGCGCGATCGTCTCTTTCACTTTTATATAATAACAAAATCGTGTGCAGGACAGGGTCTGTCGGATTATGCCGGCATAATTTTGAGCATAATACTATATCTGGAGCATCAGGCATAATGCTGGCATAATACTAATATTTTGGAACATAATGATTTGTTTCTGAAAACTGTGAGAGGTGTATGCAGATTTTGCCAGCAACTCACTTTAGAATGTACAAAGTTGACGAAAGTGGGAATATTTTTGGAACTTGATACCTTAGACTCGTACCCAGTGCACTTTTCCAGGTTTCCGAGCTTGTATATAGTTCGTGGATTTGCATTATTGGCACTTGCTCATGAAATGTTTAACTGAAAAATTATTGTCTAGCATTTCTTTCAAAATTGAAAGACTGAGAATATTTATTAATAGGTACGAGGCCATGGAGGGTGGGGTGGAAGTGTCATTTAGTCCGGCATATTTTGAGCATAATACCTCCAGCCGAGCATAATTTTGAGCATAATACCCTGGTTTCATGGGTGACGCCCGAAAGCATAATACTCTATTTTTAGAGCATAATCCGGCAGACCCTAGTGGAGGCTGTGCAGCCTGCTATGTCGGTGAGATCACCCGGCATTTCAATGTCTTCAATACACGTGTAAGGGAACACTTGGAAACGGACAGGGCCTCACACACTTTCAAGCACCTGGAGAGCTCGTCAGCATGTCGCTCTGCATGCTCCCGTGACAGTTTCAGTTCAAAGAGGCGTTGCACATACTTTGGGACAAACCGAAACTTAGAGTGATGTAGCAGCTCTCCTAAGGTCTCACATGATTGGCTTGCTACCCTTTGAGAGTACAATAGAACAACAACAGAAACAATGCCCCTAGCCCTAAAACAATAACAGCTGCTACAATGATGAAACAATAGCAGCTTACGACAGCTGCTACATTACTGGACACTTAACGCACAGGTCAAACATGTTAATTTAAAACTTCCTGTTTAATTGTTTGAATTACTATTGCCATAGTCTTAATTATTGCTATTATTATTGTAATTTCTCTAGTATTTTTATTTCACTGGAATTTATTGCCGAAACATGTCTGTAAAACTCAGGAGTGTCGTGTTTTTCTTAAAATTAATTTAATCACAGCTTTTATCCAGGCCATAACAAAATCAATGCGCGCGCTCTGATTGGTTAATCAGCTATGGTTTATTGTGCCAGTAAACCCATGGAAAAATCGCGCGTATTCTGATTTACAAACTTTTCTCGTGTTCTCTCAAACATCCCGCGAGGGTTATTACCCCTATAAACCCATAGAAAGGGTGGCCTATTGCTTGATTGTTTACAAATCTAGTATACCGATAAAATCACCAAAGCTTTTATTCTAGATGTGAATTTGTTTTCCCGTTGATGAATGAATGAATGAATGAATGAATGAATGAATGAATGAATGAATGAATGAATGAATGAATGAATGAATGAATGAATGAATGAAACAGGCTTTCTTTGACCACAGGCAATTCATCAGCTATTACAGAAAGTTAAAAACTAAACTACTCGACAATAATTATAAACTACTCTATATTAAAAAGCTGCTTTCCGTGAATGCCGTGCCTCACAGAGCTTTGCTTATTTCACGTTTGAACGACCTGAGGGACTCCGCGCACCTAGTCTCATAAGGAAGGCAGTTCCACAGTGTGGTGCCACTATAGCTAAAACTATTTTTGAAATAATTTGTGCGTGGCAATCTAATATTCAGTTTCTTCTCGGAGTCCCTAAAATTATAGCTTGTATTTCGTTCAGAAAATTTCGGTGCTAAGTAGTTCGGAGCTACCCGTGTAGATTACAGGGCATCGAAGTATATCAAGCTAGAGAGGTAAATTATACAACTCTAGCCCTTGGGAAACGTAATTTTGTTAGCTACGGAAGTCTTTATGTTTCCCAAGATGTCCACAAACGCTTATAATAGGGTGTTTAAGCACGCGTGTTTTTGAGACACGGACGGTAACCGGAGGTGAGTTGTTTTCACTTTTAATTTGCCCTTACAAAACCAAATTCACATTACTAAGTATATTTTCTTCATAAGAGATGAATAGCATAAAAATGTGAGAGACAATACGGTCCTAGGAAGGGAAATGTTTTCTTCCAGTTGTCGTCCGCCTCTCAAAAACGCCCATGCTTAAGCTCCCTAATTACACGAGCCGCGCGCTCTTCTACAAATGAGCCCCCTCGGCTTCCCGGAAAGAAGCATCCCGGGGCTTGAGTAATTTGAAGACATTAAATTCTACAGTTGCCTAAATCTGGCGAAACAGAGCCCAGCAAAAGATCTGGACATTTCCTGACCTAGAAATAAATTCAAAATTCTGTTTTTTTCGGAATACAAACATCCTAAAATATGCAAATTAGCCAAGTGATGACGTCATATACTCAACCAAATTATGATCAAATATGATGAAAAAAGATATCTCAGCCAATTTGTCACAGAAATGTTTGATTCTTTGCAGTAAGGTTCTACTAAAGGTGCAACAAAATATGAGCTTAAAAGTTTTGTTACCATGGCAACATACTGGGTTCCAGACCTCCCCAATATTAAGGGCATTTCTGGCCACCTTCAGCGTTCTATTTTAATATTTGCGAATGGTGCCTCGTACGCATGATCCAGCAGGCATATAAATATGTTAGCTCCAGTTTGTGGCCCTGTTTAGCGTTATTCGAGCTGAAAATCACTAACATATTGAAATAAAGTGGTTGGGAACTGGAACAGAGTGAGTTGCCATGGGAACAGAATTTTTATAGCCACAGGTGTGTTTCCTATAGAACTATTAGCCTGTCAATTTTCAATGATCTGCGCTGCAAATTGGCCAAGATAGCTCTATTTATGTACTGGAGATATTATTGGGTTGAGTGTATGACGTCATTAGTCATCTCATTTGCATATTTTACACATTTTTCAAACTTAAGGTGGCTCAAAACAGTTTCCAGCACTTTCCAAGACGTAGATTTTGATGGGCCATTATTACCACTCTTTATCAGTTGATGCTACAATCATGGTATCAAAAAACTGGCCAATCATTGGTGAACATGTTGGTGTTATTTTCGTGACACAATAGGTTACCATAGCAACACTATAGCCTGCTAAAAACCTCTTTAATTTTAGCTTTAAGCGCTTATAACTCAAAAACGGGCTCGGTGACCCCCATTTTTTATTATCGAATTGTAATCAACATGATAAGATGCAACTTTTTGCAGAGTTTAAAAAAAGTCTACGAAGGGGGTTCAGAGCCACCTTAAAGTTTCGAAAATTTAAGGTGGCTCTGAACCCCCTTCGTAGAATTTTTTTTTAACTTTGCAAAAAGTTGCATCTTATCATGCTGATTACAATTCGACAATAAAAAATGGGGGTCACCGAGCTCGTTTTTGAGTTATAAGCGCTTAAAGCTAAAATTAAGGGTGTTTTTAGCAGGTCATATTGTTGCTATGGAAACCTATTGTGCCACAAAAATAACAGCAACTTGTTCCCCGATGATTGGGTAGTTTGTTGATATCATGACTTTGGCATCAACCGGTATAGAGTGGTTGCAATGACCCATTAAACTGTGAGTCTTGGAAAGTACTGGAAACTGTTTTCAGCCACCTTAAATATCTCCGGAACTAATGCAGATATTTATTTGCAAACGGTAAACGGCGTTTTGATTGTTTCATAGAAGTCTATATGGTACACCTAAAATATCAAGGGGTAAAAATTTGATCATAGTGCCACTTTAAAGGATTAAGAATGCCAACTATATTACGCAGAAAACTCGCCGATATCCATCTACGTACAGATGATGCTATACATCGATTGAGGTACTTCATATCATAATCTAACATTCATTGCTTTTTCAAGGTAGTAGTTTACTAAATTTTACTAATTTGTTTTCATTTACATCAGATTAAGCCGAAAGAAAGAAGTAAATTACACTGATTAAAAATATAAATACCCTTAAGTCTTTGGCACCGCGAAAGCAATATTGGCACCGTGTTATCAGAGGATTTAGAAGCTTCCAGACATTCTTTGAGTTGAAAATTATTCAAAATGAACACCAAATAAAAGAAGAAATAAATTATTGTTTTCGATTTTTTTAATCTGAAGTATCAGAGGTAAAGGCAATAATTTATTTATTGAAAAAAAAATGGTTTTATTTTTTGTTGATTGTAGTCTGCCGTTTTCCCGTTTTACAGAGATCTACTCGTCACAAAATGTAAAGAAAAACTTGTAAAAGTTTACAAAATTCATAGAAGATTTAGCCTTAAGACGATTCCTTAGTTTTGCATGGCGCCTTCCTATTGCGCGCGATTTTAGCTTCATTAGCGCACGCACATGAGCGCTTGCGCGTACCAAACGTAAGAGATTTCCCTCAAACTAAGCTTGATAGCGAGATAAATGCTTCTTTTCTCTTAAACGAGAACGATGGCCTCCACTTTTTATTTTATAAATTCAATGCAAACAATATCCTTAATAACTGAGGAAAAAGTCGGCAGAAATCTATGCCTATTTTTTGGCAAATGAAATAAATGCTACAGAGAGAGACCGTTATAACGGGCCCAACAGACCGGCAATATCTTATAAAGCCTTGCTGAAGAGAAGTACGAACCACCGCATACACTATTTTATTCAACAGTTGCACATATTGCTTTAGACCCCGCAGGTTATGTAGCAGAGAGCGGTTTTCGCTTGACGGCCGAAAGCAAATCTGTTTTGCACAACTCCGTTGCACGATTGGAGCGAAGCAAGAACCACTCATACTGGCTTCCAGTTTGTCGTCCGCATGTCATGCAGCATGAAACTGTAGAGGTACGGGTAAGATACAATTTAACATAATTTATGAAATTGATTCGGCAAAATATTTTTGATCTATAGCGTTCTCTATACACCTGCGTAAACATTCGAACTGAATAATGGATTCGAATTAGCTTTAATTTTCACGGAAAATATCACGAAATTTACATTCGACATAAAAACCTGTTCGCAAATTGTCCATCACGGAGTTATGTGGCAGAAATGAGATTGGCCTCTATATGATAATCACTTAAATTTCTGATGCTTTAAAAGGAACAGATGTTTTGGAATAAACGATTAATAGGGAGGACGAGTGGATCGTCCTTGCTCCTCGTTCGCCTTGGTGTTTAACAGCGATCTTGCTCAGAAAAGAAACAGGTCATACTAATTTTGCACTGAATATTTTCATAAGTATTAGACCGATACCCATTTCCTGAATTTAAAAACCCTTCCCTTCCAACTTAACGTGTTGCTTGCTTTTTGACTACTAACGATCACTATATGATAATCACTTAAATTTCTGATGCTTTAAAAGGAACAGATGTTTTGGAATAAACGATTAATAGGGAGGACGAGTGGATCGTCCTTGCTCCTCGTTCGCCTTGGTGTTTAACAGCGATCTTGCTCAGAAAAGAAACAGGTCATACTAATTTTGCACTGAATATTTTCATAAGTGTTAGACCGATACCCATTTCTGAATTTAAAAACCCTTCCCTTCCAACTTAACGTGTTGCTTGCTTTTTGACTACTAACGATCACTATTTTTAACGATTTTTAACCTTCCGTCAAAAGAAATAAACAGTAAAGATATCGCCACATTACTTGTTTTTCATTTTAAGAAAATTAACTTGGTGCGTTGCCGGATGTTTCCATCTCTTTTTGGCAACCTTGGCTTTACTACAGTACTTTTGAGGTAGTACGACTTTGAACGACAGGACTGCCCAAACTAAACAGTTTGACTATCGACTTCATCCTCTAAAAAGGATTCCGCCCTAAATTTATTTGCTCGATTTTTTTTGTCTGAAGCAAGATTAATCTTTGTTACAAAGAAGGCTTTTTTCTTTTATGTCTGGTGAACAGTTATAACTCAACGCAAACAAAACGTGGTTTTTGCAGATCGAAAACACACTTCAGCTAAGTAGCTAAGCAGAAGGCTAATTACATTTTTTGAAACGGCTTGCACTAGCTCGAATGGCTGATGATTGCTTTTTTACACGAATAACGTCTTGTGTTTTTTCAACGGATTGCGACGAGTGATTCAAAAAGTTGGAACCGATAGCTCCGGCGAGCCTTTCGAACGGATGACAATAGTGCTTTTGAACGGATAGTTTGAGGGGGGGGGGGGGGGATACATGAACTGGTACATGATGTAGACGTCTGATGTAGCTGGAGCCGTTCGAACAGCCTCTCCCATCTTGTTTGAGTGGCTGCTTAACGGCTTACGAACGGCTAGCCGTTCGCAACGTTTTTAAGTGATAGGTCACTATTTTTTGCCTCTCGGTGCATGTCTAGTCTTGAGTCTCTTGCTTTTTATCCTGGTGCTGCACAAAACTTTCCGATCTCTAGTACTCTTCTTGTCCGTTCTTGAACGCTTACATGATGAACTAATATCCTCTCGTCATATCAATATGAAGCATTAGGCTCGATGATGACTACGCCGTCTTTCTTCGCTTTAAAATAACTTTTGATTTGCAACATTTGCCCCAGTTTTAGTTTCATAATAATGAAAGGCTCTCTTACCTTGAGATTGAAGAAGATAACCCTCTGACTTTACAAGGATATAAATTCACCACCAAGTGTTTAGCAGGTGTAGTGTTATCAGTCAACACAGGTGAATGGCAGTGTTTTCGAAATTTTAAAAATGTGACTTGCATTTTTAATGGTACCAAATTTTTAATGATGGTTATTTGATTGGTC
>JAHPZR010013922.1:17500-18770 GCA_019787425.1 Platygyra sinensis
CGCACAAGGTATTTTGTAAACCACGTTTGGTTGAAGATCAATTGGAGGTCGGACTTAGGAGAGGAAACTCCTGTTGTAATGTCTTGAACTGGCTACTGACAACTCGAACATCATGTTTTTTAAGAAGTCTTGTTAGAGGCTGAGAAATTCCATTAATATAGGGAGGACTGCATAATTAGAGAATTCGAGGGTGTGGCCCATTTGAAAAACATGCAACAAGTTCCTCAGTGTTGGGATGGCGTTTGTACGCTGAGTGGAAGATTTCTTCTTTAAAATGTTACAGATGACGTTTTGGGGGTAATGTTAAGCCGTAGAGCGTCGGTGACATGAGTAAGTCAGTCTCTTTACCTTCAAAACGCATTATGGAACGAGCGAGCAGGCACTGTATGAAAGCGAGAATCTCCATCTGCCATGACCAGATTAAAGAAAAACGAAGGATCTTACTTGAGACCATGAATGAATTGACACCTCTTATCTCTGATAACACCTCAACGATATTCCGGAATTTTCTGAAGTTGAGAGCGGAAGCCGTCCGTGATAGCATCCAGTCGAGACATGAAAAAAAGCTCGATAATTTGCGAAATGAAGATACCCTCTCAACCCACACTATTGACAAGAAGAATTGGGTAGTCAATCTATCGAATAAACCGCTTTCTTCTGCAGAATGTTCTCTTCTGGAAAAGGGCCCCAAATTCGCCCCAACTCCCAACCAAATCCCTTACAAGAATATTGTCTCCGAAGTTGAAGCTGCCATCACCCATCTGCCTGACGAATGTAAGGACTCTATACGAACCTCCACTGCCGCGATCTTACATAGAGCCCGATTACCTCCCCACAAGAACATCACAAAAGATGAAAGGAAAGCTCTCAAGGATTTGAAAAAAGATGACACCAGGATTTTGATGAAAGCCGACAAAGGAAACTGCTTTGTTGTCTTAGATAGTACTGACTACAACAACAAAATGAACGCTTTATTGAATGATCGCAACACCTATGAATTGGTCTCCAAATCTCCCTTCCGAAGAATTGAACGGGAACTGAACAATAGGCTTTCATCCCTCAAGAACCAACAGAAAATTTGCGATTCCACGTATCGCAAACTTCGCTCCACTGACTCTATACCACCCGCCATCCGTGGATCGATCAAGCACCACAAGGAAGGCAATCCACTCAGACCCATTGTTTCATCTATTGGTTCTGCGCTCTATAACACCTCTAAATTCCTAACCAGCATTCTGACACCTCTTCAAAATTGTAATGGTTTCTCAGT
>JAHPZR010013923.1:0-20796 GCA_019787425.1 Platygyra sinensis
AGTGACCGTACTCAGCAGTGGGCAGAATTAACTGAGGTAATTGATTCTTCCCAGGAATCTACGGATTCCTTGTTTGTCCTTTGGAATGAGCATGTTGACAATCGCCTGGACGGTAACTGGGTTGGGCTGAAGGCCATCGGTGGTAATAACGTGGCTCATGAACACTGCTTCCCGCACGAGGAATTTCATTTTGCTGAGGTTTAGCTTGACATGATGCTGTTCAAAGCGCTCAAGTACAGCAATGAGGTTGCAGTCATGGTCGATCCTAGCCTCCGCATCTGTAGTGTCACATCCTGGAATTAGGATGTCGTCGGCGATGCTGATTATTTGGAGGCCTTCGAGGACCATATGGATTCGGCGTTGCCACTCTTCAGATGCTGACGATATGCCAAATGGTAGCCTTGTCCACCTGTAGCGGCCCCATGGTGTATACATGGTGGTCATCAGGGATGATCGTAATGTCAGAGGGATGTTTTGGAAGGCTTCTTTGACATCTATCACTGTCATGTATTTCATGCCGTGTAACTTATGAAGGTTCTCCTCCAGTGTCGGGATGATGTATTTTGGGCGTCTGATGGCCTTGTTAAGAGTCTGGGAAGGGTCCAGAAATATTCCAGTTTTTCTCGGTTTGGTGGGGGTGGGTTCTCTCTCTCGAATTACCATGTTGGATATCCTGTCTGTCGGCTGTGATACTCGAACCAACTCACCCGTGGTCTCATAGGCGTCTAACGCTTTTTTGATTGAATCCAACTTCGAGATGGTCGAGCGGTGAACTGGGGCATGGAGGTGCTTGACATGGGGGTCCAGGTCGAAATCGACAGGAGGACCAAGGAAGCCAAGCCCTTGAAATAGTGTGGTACAGTTCTTCGAGATGAACTCCATGGTCAAAGTTCCTAGCCGGGGCCATGTGCGCGTTGAAGTGTCTGTAGGTATCGGGGGTGGTCCTGCTGCTGAATCATTACAGGTGGGTGGATCTTCAGTGGTGCATTTTCTGATGAAGTTGGCGTTGAGGGTAAGTACTCCAAGGGTTTTACTGGCTTCAGTACTGAGTAAGGCCGGTTGGTCAGTGTCAATGACTTGAAAAGTAAGATTGCAAGTGGTGTTGTCTTTGCAGGCTTCGATGGTGGTTTGTCCGATAGGTTTGATTGGTGGGCTGGCATAAGGTATTAAGGTCACTGTAGCCCAAGGCATATTGGAAAGATGCTTGGATGGGAGTGTGTTAAAAGAGGCCGCAGAGTCAGTTTGAAAGGGAATTTGAATGGTGTGGTTGGAGTCCGGGCTCTTTAGGTCGAGAAAGATGAAGTGGCCTTTGTCAGCAACTGTCAAAGATGCATGGGCTGTGTGAGGGCCCGTGTCCAAGATGGTGAAGCAATGCTCGTATTGTATTCCGTCTGCAGAAGGAAGGGCCAAACTCTGATCTAAATCTACCATACGGACGTGTTCACGCCTGGGAGTCGGCGTGGGGGGCTTTTTGTGCGGTGGTCTAGGGGATCGTTGATCTTTGACAGCCTGATGGCAGACGCTTGAAAAGTGGTCCAGCTTGTGGCAGTAGCTGCATGTTTGTCCCTGGGCTGGACATTTTTCACGAGGATGTGGAGTTTTGCTACCACAGAAGAAGCAAGATTTGCTGACTGGTCTGCCAGGAGGCCGTTGAAAATTTCTGGTTGGTATTGTGGACGTGGTATAGTGGACATGTTCCTCAATAGAAGAATGAGCTAAGAGTTTGTTTGTCTGTTGGGCCGCTTCAAAAGACACAGCTTGAGTTACTACAAACGCTAGTGTGAAAGGAGGGTCTTCAGTCTTGCGCTGCCCATCTCTATAGAAGATGTCTTCTCTAAATCGACTGAAGGAATCGTTGAGCCCAAAAAGAAATTTGTCCCTCATGAACTCGTCAGCATTTGGACCGAATGAACAACGGCCTGCGGCGGTGCGGACAGCTGTTTCCCAAGCTGAAATGGATGTTTGGTCAGCCTGTGCCATTTGCACCCAAAGGTAGTATCTGTCTTGCCTGAGAGTACTTGCATCGACGTAATGCTCTTTAATTTTTTGTAGCCAGACCCATGGCTTATCGGCATCGTCGGCGGGGATCTTGGAGGTGATTACATCGTCCAGAGTGTTCCATTCTGACGCAGGAATTGCGCTGCGAAGAACGGCTAGCTCGAATGATCTCTTTGCTTCGATGTAGTGATCTGATGTGTGTGTTAATCTGTCTTTAGCAGGATCTCTGTAGCCTTCTAACAGGCAATAATCGTGGAATCGCGTTTCCCAGTGGCGAAAGTGGTCTCGATTAGCCCTGACAGCGTTGACATCGAGGATCGGTTTGTCGTGTTTGGGCATCTTGCGAGCTGGAAGGTAATGCTGAAGTTAGATTGCGTGTGGTCTGATCCGTTAAGCCAAAGTAGTCAAATGCAGCTGTTTGGATAGGAGTACCGTGTTTGCCGATAAATGGTCCGATTTTGGGACTGGAGGCGGGATTTCAGACCGGTTCTGACACCATGTTATGCGACAGCAAAAGAGGCGAGACGTCCATGTTGAACACACAATTTATTGCACAGGTTCCAGCACGCGGTCATCCGGGAATGTTGGATTACATAACAATCAAATGCGAGTAACGCAAAACAGTAACGTGACATAACGTGACAGTCCCATTTAATTCTCGAATCATCGCAGAAAGTAATTTCTTTAATCCACTTTGGAAAGTTTTCACGTAAACGCTCAACGAAAAAAGCGTCATCCAAGAGACTGTTATTGAACTTCCAAAAAGATGGGCCAAGCTGCTGATCACTTAAACTGTCAATTTCTAATGTTATTGCGTGGTGATCCGTTCTTATAGCTGTCACTATGTCGACTTTGGCTACGTCATCTTGTAATAAATCACTTATGACCCAATAATCGAGGCGTCTTTGAATAATTGGGCTTTTTTGTCTCCAAGAAAATCTCTTGCTATTGGGATTACGGATTCTCCAGATGTCGACTAAATCATAATTCAACATAATGTCCTCCACTCACTTAACCGAGTCTTTTAATACAGGGTTTCCACCCGAACAATCTAGATCTGGATCCATAGTTACGTTTAAATCCCCTCCTAATATAATTTTGTAGTCAGGATCATTGTATCCCTCATCATTGATGAGCTCAGACAATGTTTGGAAGAACAGCGATTGCTTAGTGGTGGTATTGGGAGCGTAAATATTTACCAGAAGGAATGGAACATCTTGAATAGTTGTCTCTAGAATAAGGTACCTCCCTTCCTCATCCGATCGAACTGATTTCAATTTGCAGTCAAAGGATTTACGTATAAGGATCGCGACCCCACGACTATGGTTAGAACCATGAGCAAAGTAAATGTCTCCGGGCCACTGCTTTTTCCATTGATTCTAAATCTCTTCAGTGCTGTAAGTTTCTTGCAGAAAGCAGATGTCTGAATTTTGCTTGGTTAGCCAGTTGAAAATGGACTTACGTTTTTCAAAAGTACGGATGCCCCGAACGTTCAGCGAAAGAGTTTCAAACTTTAGGTTGTTTGAATCCATTGAAATTTGCATACGTATGGTGAAAGAGAGATCAAAACAGTGGCTGTTATTCCCAGAAGGGTCACTGTTACCCGAACAATTAATGCATTCGTGACTTCGTTAAGTGCAAACTGAATAAATATAAAATAACATACATAACAGAACAAAAGAAACGAGATAAAAAACGTAGCCAGTATGAAGAATTAAACTGTTAAAGGACCACACGCAACCAGTGTGCTTTGCGCGCCTTTGTGATTGTTATTATCCGGGAATTCGCGGACATTTCTCCCATGTCGACTTGTCATACACACGTGCGTGAAGCGCGAGAAATCTCAAGTCAAAAACTTTATTCCACCTCACTCAGCTACAAGATGGAAGAAAACGAAGAATCTTCAGTTAATGTGACGAATGATAGCGAGGATAGTAATGCTGGTGAAGGACTGATAAACTGTTACGGGTCTCCAGTTGGTCGTATAGCGGTGTCGCATCGAAACACTGCGTTACCGGGAACTTCTCGCGAAGGTTCACGAGTGGAGAGTTCCATCGATTTTGGCAATATTTCCCAATAGGTATGTAATAAACATAATTTTTCCAATGATTTTGAACAGACTTGCCAGTGCAAAAACACTTGTAGCAGGAAGAGTGGGAAATTTCGTGGATGTCTTTGTCGTGATGCTGGTTTGAGGTGCGCGGCGACTTGTGTATGTGGCAGTTCTGCAAAGCCGTGCAGAAACAATAAGGAATCTGTGGAATCTGTACCTGCTATTCTTACTACCATAAAGGGAAAATATTGCATACTTGTTTTAGACTTAAAAAATAGGATCACGTAGAAAAATAATCACATTTTTGACCGACTGAAACTCTCATAAAAGGCAGAATGAAGTACAAAAGTAATACCATCACACAAAAACTGTACAGACTGATTATGAAAGGAGAAAAAATAAACTTATGGCAAATAGATTTCCAATACATGCAAAGAACATACATTTTAAAACACTAACATACCTTTCAGCAAGAGTGCGCCTTGCTTGTGAACGTGTCTTTGGCAGAGGAGTTGACTCAAATAAAGGTCTCTTACCTGAATGAAAAATAATTTAATCAACCGGTGAATATCTTATGCTACCCAACGCTAACAGTAGTTAGTAATAAACCTACATCTTGTGTATACATGCAGCTTTCAATACGTACAACAACAAACAACATCGGAAACAAAATAATTCGACTTACACGGCATCGGGCTAGCATTGACAACATTTGTTCCACGTTTCTTTCCTCGACCCGTTTGTTGATTTTTATGGCTGCTGGATTCCGATCGACTTGTTGCTATGTTTTCTTCCCCTGGCACAATACCATGAAGCAGAGCCTCTGCGAATTCACTATTGGATTTATTTGTGAATCCTAGATTTCTTTTACGTTCGTTCCACAACTTTAGCGTAGAAGTTGTAAGCCATACAACATGGCGACTTTCCTTACGCGCCGGACGTCCTCTGTTTGAACGCTTCATGTTCGTAAATGGCGAAGGAAAACTACCAAATATACGTAAAGTACAAACTATAGATTCTGAAAGAACATCAAGGAGGTATCTATAGCAGCCTGTCTCTGCGGATTACAATGATCCAATACGATGATCGAATATAATCGGAAAGTACGTCTTATCTGTATTACAGAAAATGGCGCCGGTACAGTGCTCGCCCGCAATGCATTTTGGTTGAGTGTGGTCCTTTAATGCTACGCTTGGACGAGATCAAGTGTTATGCTTTTGTTTAGATCGAAAGAAAAGCTAAGGAATATGCTAACCGATAGCTCCTTATAGAAACGAAAAAAAATAAACTAAGAAGTGAACTACTCCCTGCGAATTCTATAAATAAATAACCTGGAACCATTTTAAAAGCTTGAAACTTAGGCCGTCCTCACCTAAGATAGTTAAATTAAAAGTAATTGCTTATCTCTATTTTACCTCCACGCCGTCAATAAAGAGTTTATAGGGTTCCATTCGGTTTTCCATCTTTTCTTGCTTGCACCATCTTCGGAATAAGCCTCTTCCTTATATCAATAACCTGCTTAGGTAGATCTGGGCCAATACCGAAATTCGACTGCCTATCGATGTTGCGTCGGCAAGAAAAGAGGTTTTCTCGATCTTTGAAGCGAAGGCAGCGTGCTATGATGGCCCTGGGTTTTCTTGTGTTTCGATCCTTTTTACCGACGCGGTGAACTCTTTGGAACTCGATATCTTGGGCGTTTTCCACATTTAACTCTTTCTCCAAGAAGGCTTTCAAAACGGCTTCCGTGTTCTCTTCCTCTTCGGTTTCTGAAATGCCGTAGAAGCGAAGATTTTCGCGGCGGCTATACACTTCATAATTTAAGAGTTGGAGGCGCAAGTGATCCATCTCCTGTTGTGACCTCTCTTCGTCGTCTTGGAGTTTTCTCTTACTATTTTCCACTTCATCGTTCAGGAATTTTACGCTTGTTTTAAGCGCACTTGTTTCTTCAACTGTATTCCGTACGTCTTCCTTTAGGCGGTAGAAATCACTTTGTAGGTTTGCGATCGTTTGATTCATTCGATCCACGGAGTCCTGTAATATTTTTATTTGTGTGCCAATGTTTTCCAGTTGGCTTAGCTTTGATAATATTAGGTCTACTTTCGAGGCAAAATCCTGTGCCATATTGAGGGCTGACAAAACTACGTCTTCGGAATCGTTCTTCTCAGGCGGCGATACAATGGCGGGTGGAGCGTTTGCTTGATGTTCTTTCACACTCTCTTTCAACCGCTTCGTTTCGGGAGAAATATTCTCGCTGGTAGGTGAATTATTTCCTCTCGATTTCCGTTTAAACAGAGATGAAAGTGGCGATGAATATTCCATAAAAAATATCAAAACGCATGGGAGAGTACAGCAAAAGTTACGGAGCTAGCGATCACACGTCCTTACTCAGTCATGCTCAGTCTCAGTCAGAATGCATTAGACTGCGAACAGCATCTCTTTTGCTCGACAGTCCGAAGAAAAAAAAAAGCAAAAGACTGAGCGATCAGCCACCGAGCAGAGGCGAGAGGCGAAGAGGGGAGTCGCGAGTAGCGCGCTTGTTCGCTTGCGTTCATCCTTTGTGGATTTTCGAACAAAAGAGAGATTACTCACAGCCTACTTACAGACAAACGTCACCTGCTTGAGCTCTGTGTTGGCTGCCACGTCCCTCATCGCTAAAGAACTAGAATCTCCGTGTTTCCTAAAAATATAGAGAGCAGATTAATAGCATTATTATAAACTACGTAACACATGCAGTTGTCAGGATGGCCGAGCGGTCTAAGGCGCCAGACTCAAGGTTAACACCTTTCCAGCACACCCTGGGAGAGGGCGTTCTGGTCTCCGTATGGAGGCGTGGGTTCGAATCCCTCTCCTGACAATGTTGTATTTTTTTAATGTAGTTTTTTTTTTTTGGTACCTATCGTGTTGGTACTCCGCCAAATTCAAACGCCGTGCATTGAATGCTATGGTAGTCAGAACGGACTAAGCCCTAACGTAAGGAAGAAAAGCAACTGACTCTGGCCTCTAAGAATCCTTACAACTGAAAGTAAACTTTTAAGAGAGAAATGATCTAGATACATTAAACCAACAATGTGTCGATATTAAGGCAAGTAGTTTATTCCCTGTCTTGTTTTCCGGCTAACTGAATCCACGAAAGGCATTCGTGAACGGTTCAGTTTTAGCTTTTTCGCTTGTTTCTGAACCCACCGCTGTACATAGCTTGCACGTGGACCTCTGATATTCTACATGGCGCGTAGAAGTAAAAGCACAAAAAATTATTAGACGTATCAGAGTTCACAGTATCTCCATACACGGTGGAGTTACAATACTAAAATTACCTGGAGCTGGAGGTGCTGCGTGTAAAAATTCCTCTCAAAGATAACACCGGATTTCCCTTCTTTATGGAATAATTTTCGAAGAGCTCTTTTGTATTTGTTCTGTTTGCTTTTAGTTAAAAAAGCTAACGCGATATAGACCCTATTCAGAAATGGCTACTTGTAAATTCTTTTATTCGTATTCAAGAAAGCCTCACTAACTTATTTACAATTTTTGTCTCAAAATGAGGTTAGTAAGGCTAGTTTAAATACGGACAAAAGAATGATTTAAAGGCAGCCATTTTTGCGTAGGGTCAATAGCAGCTTTAGTTTAGCCTGTACGCGAAATCCCACAATTTCATTTACCAAAAGTTCATATGAAAATATATAATTTCCGTGAGAACTTCGCGTTATTCGAAAAGCAAGAGAGAGCGCTGGAAATTTGTTTCACGTGGTGTCAGCTATATAACGGTGATAGTTGCAAGGGAAAGTTTGTGATAGCTCTTTTCACGATAAGTTATCGTGTTCCTATTCAGAGTGTATGCGAGCCATTTCCTATGGACAGCACACTACTTAATAGCGCCATCGTAAATCATCTGACAGGACAGTTGTCAGGATGGCCGAGCGGTCTAAGGCGCCAGACTCAAGGTTGTTCACCTTCCCATCACACAATGGGGGCGGGCGTTCTGGTCTCCGAATGGAGGCGTGGGTTCGAATCCCACTCCTGACAAGGTCGCTTTTTATGGCTACTTTTTTGTTTGTATCTACCGTGTTGGTATTCCACTCAATTTAAAGACCGTGCATAGAATGCTGTTGTACTCAGCACGGGCTAAGAGCTTGTGTCATTTTTTAGCTTTGAAACGCAGGGAAGAAAGGCAACTGACTCCAGCCTCCAAGAATTCTGACAAAGTAACACATGAAAAGAAAAGATGCGAGTAGAAAAAATAAGACTATCTAGTTCATTAGGCATCTTTGCTTTCGTTGACTAAAAAACTGTAAAAATAGAACATAGATATATATATATTTTTTAGTTCGCTTGGCACTTCTGAGTTACAGGTTACCGTTCCAGTTCATTGACCGTTACAAACACCCGTTATTTTGTTGTAAGAGCAGAACTGTCAGAAGTGTTGAACTGTAATTACTTCCTGTGATAGTCTTTTGATGAACTGTTATCTACCTGTACTGTTTTGAAAGTCAATTTAAGCAATAGACCACAAGTTTCTATGGGTTATAAGCTGATAAACCACGCGGGATGTTGGTCGAACACGAGAAGAATTTGTAAACCACGAGCCGCAGGCGAGTGGTTTACGAATTCTTCGAGTGTTCTACCAACATCCCAAGTGGTTTATCAGCCTATAACTCATAGAAAACTTGTGGTATATTGCTTTTATATAATAATTCAGAAGACGCGCGATTTTTCCGTGGGTTTACCGGCACAATAAACCATAGCTGATTGACCAATCAGAGCGCGCGCATTAATTTGGTTATTATATAAAATGTTGTAAACGATAAATTCCGTTATAGCCAATCAAGCCTCTGTTAATGTATGTGATATATGTTTACTTAAGGCGGGGGTCCACATGAAAGCCGTATTATGCTGCGCTGGGTATTATGTTTTTAATGCAAATATCTCGTTTACGTTTCAAGCAATCAAGAATCTCTATGCTTATCTCACATATCTATGTTTTGGGTCGTTTTGTAAATTTTTTGGTGATTTTTAGGTATATATAACAATTATTCCATGAGCCCACGTTGGATATGAAGTGATAAAATAACCAACGAGCGCCTAGCGCGAGTTGGTTATAATCACTTCATATCCAACGTTAACAAGGGCGAATGGAATACTTGTTTTAGTAAATTCTCAAACCGGGTTTTGCCGCCGATTTAATTTTTATTTCCACAATTTTACAAAGCGAAAAATTTTAAACTTGGCGCACTATTTTCCTTATGACGTAAAACTCCGATTACTGGCCCATAGTCGGAGTTTTTTAGCCAATCAAAAAGCTAGAAATGCAATAATCGGAGCTGAGAATTTACTAATTAGAGATAAATAGTTTTTCTCAAAGGATTAGTAAAATTTATGGAAATAGGAAATTTCGAAGATTTGGTGTTGTTTTAAAATTAGAGTTTGAAGTTAAAAATTGTTAGATACACTCCAAACAGTTGCCCAACAACCTGGGGTGCCATTGTGCGGTCGGACAACTGTCTGGTGGTGTTCCATAACCTTTTTTTTCCCTTTCAACCTCTCTTTAAACTCACCAAAGTTTCACTTAAATTCAAGTGTACCTCCGCCTTAAGACTCTTTAATAGCTTGACGTAATCCTTTATAATTACGTAAAGCTATTGAAAAGTAAACATTATCACATACATTTCAGAAGCCCGATTGGCTAAAACAGAATTCAAATGTCTTAATTTGAATGACCTATCAAAATTTTTCTAGGTTTTTTTTTGGAAATTACATGAAATGATCCAACACTTCAATTGAGGTCTCGTTGGGTTCATCTGTGTAGTGGACGGAAACTCGTCTGACATGTGGCCAAGCAGAGATCAACGACGATTTACCGGTATCAAGAGACGAATTCCAGCCATACACATGGCGCTAATGACGTTTTTCGGCTGAAACAAACACAACTCTTCAATTTGCATGTAACTCTCTTTTCAGGGGAACTCATGACCAAAAAAAAAAGCTGACTCTTTAATTCTTATCCTAAGTCCAAACAAAGCTACCAAAATTTTAGGATTTTGCGCGAGTAAATTATTTTTACCTATTTTCCGAATTTTCTCTATTGACTTATTGCACGGTTAATGATATAGAGGGTGGAATTGACATCTTGCGAAATACTGCTTTTATCAGAAACTGGACTTTTTATCATTTAAGTTACTCTTGCCTGCCTTTCTTCTGTGTCTGGTTTCTAGATTGGTATTCTTATAATGAGTTTAATTGAAACCTTTCGATGAAAATCTCATTGCCAATAATTCCTCAACACTTACATTGCCTAATTACTATGAATATGACGAAACCCGTCTTCTAATAACTGCTTATCTTCTCGTTTTCTCTTGAAACTTGTGGAAAGGAAAGCGTACATGGAATGGTTATTTAGATATTGCAGTCATTACATACAGTTGTCAGGATGGCCGAGTGGTCTAAGGCGCCAGACTCAAGGTTAAATACCTTCCCAGCACACAATGGGAACGGGCGTTCTGGTCTCCGAATGGAGGCGTGGGTTCGAATCCCACTCCTGACATTGATGTATTTCTTGACTGTATTTTTTTTCTTTTTTTTTTTGTATCTATCGTTTTTGGTGTTCCACAAAATTCAAAGGCCGTGAAAAGATGCTATGGTATTCAGAACGGACTAAGAACTTGTGCCGTTTTGAGCTTTGAAGCGCTAGAAGGCAAACTTTTAAGAGAGTAGATGATCTAGTTACACGCGGAAACCAACATCATCATCATCGGCACCTTTGTTTCACCTCGGCACATAATCATGTGCGTTGTGTTATATTGCCATGTGTGTTGCTTTAATATGTGTCGATATTAAAGCAAGTAGTTTATTCCATGTCTTGTGTTTCGGCTAACTGAATCCACCATGGGCATTCATGAACGGTTCAGTTTTAGCTTTCTCGCAAGTTTTTGAAACCCACTGCTGTACATAGCTTACAAGTGGACCTCTGACATTTCCCTTGTTACACGCGTAAAGTGAAAACACAATAAACATTAGAGGTATTAGTATTCACAGGATCTCCATAGACGGTAGTGTTGTAGTACTAAGTTACCTGGAGCTGGAGGTACTACGTGTAAGATTCCTCTCAAGATAACATTTCCTTTCCTTTCACTATACCTAACTACTTATTCTGGGATTGAGGAGGAGCATTTTCTCCGTTACAATTAATTTCTCCCAAACGATTAGCCTCGTGCATTCAATCTCTAGGTCCATATCCACCGTTACGTTTGTGTAGAAAGTATATATTTCTCCAGATCTGAACATTACATATTTTGTAATAAATTTAATATTTCTTTTACGATTTCCGAGTATTTAATGGCTTTGTTGTTGACTACCAACGGGTGATTACATTTTCTATTTCCATTTAACTCTCCCTCCCTTCTCAGAAAGAAAACCCTTTTTCTGGATTGGCTCAGTGTTTTTATCTGCTCGAACAATCACAAGCCGAAAAACACAAACAAACAGCAAGGACAACGACAACAGCAAAACACGGATTTTTGTAGACCAAGTTCATCCCGTTACCAGTCAGTTTATTGCCTTTAGAAACCATTTTTCTCGCTCATGCGATGTGATTCTTCGGTTGATATCAGGACTCAAAATGAAGACACTAGTCATGTATACCGAAACTGCGCCTGAAAAGTCTCTAACACCAGCTGGTAAAGCGCTTCTTTCTCTCTCTGACCTTCTCACGGCAATTGGCGTAATGGAGGTCAGCGAAGATATATATTCAGAAGAGAAAGTCCATCATGCACATAGCGCTATCGGCCAGCGCTGTTTCAGCTGCAACAATAACAGTTTTTTATTATGCATGTTGCTCTTTTTGTAGAAGAAAAAAATGACCAAACAGTAGAGCTGAACTTATAAATTCTTTTTTCGAGTCAAAACATTGCTATTAAAATTTTAGTATTATGCGCGAATATATTTATTTAACCTAAAGCTTGGATGGAATGTTCGATTTAGATTTTGCGTCTAGCTTACACAGTTGTCAGGATGGCCGAGCGGTCTAAGGCGCCAGACTCAAGGTTAATCCCCTTCTCAGCACACAATGGGAGCGGGCGTTCTGGTCTCCATATGGAGGCGTGGGTTCGAATCCCACTCCTGACAGTATGCTTTTCTTTTACTTGGTTATTTGCCTTATAAAAGAGTAACAAGTAATAGAGTGGCAGCTGGAAGTCAATCCATTTAATTGAAGTATCCACTTTTTTTACAGCTAAATAGCCCTGTCAATAGGCCAAGTTCGGTTCTAGCATGGCTCCGTGGCTTTCAGGCCAAATTTCTATACTTGGGGGTGTTCTCTTTGTATCCAAGTCTCTTTTGGGAATTGAGAGAACAAAGAAGCTTTAAAAATTGAGAATTTTTACCCGAAAGCAGTCATGGTTTCAGTTTTCGAGGGTAAAATTGAAAAGAAAACGACCTGGAGAGGAATCGAACGAAAATTGCTTCAAGTTAGCTGGAGGTTCGAGTTACCGAGGGTTCAATCAATCAATCAATCAATCAATCAATCAATCAATCAATCAATCAATCAATCAATCAATCAAATCTTTATTTAAACACGAAAATCTTATCATAAAAATGGTCTTCCTAGGAGTCGCGTAAAATTTTACGAAGAGCAAATTCATTATATTAAAAGGAATGGACAAACTAACAATACATTACATTAACTAACCAACTAATTAACTAGCCTACAGTAAAAATGCTATGTAGTAAAACTTTCTCTAATTTACAGTGCACTAAATATAAGCTCAGCCATTCAGTGACGTTTTAAACTGTTTTAAACAGGATACGTTTCCAATTTCTTATGGAAACTTGTTCCCGGCCATAGAGCAGATCATCTATAGTGCAGGCTACCTTTTCCATAATCTGTTCTTGGATTGGAGACAGCAATTTATTTCAGAGTTTCTAAGATTGTGTTCGTGTACATTTGAGGTTTTGGTAAAAATACGCCTCAGGTACGATGGGGAAAGATTATTATAGATTTTATACATAGTTGTAGCCAGTTGTTTAAGTCTTTTGTTTTCCAAACTTTCCCAGCCAAGTTCATCCAACAAAATACTTGAGCGAGTTTCGTAATTTGAAATGGTGAGAATTTTGGCAGCCCTATATTTTGCAGTTTTCACAGTTGAATTTTGTTTGAAAACCCCTGGCCGATATTGCCCCATACAGTGCAAGAATAATTGAAATAAGGCATAACAAGTGCATTATACCTTTTCAATCTAGTATTAAATGGTATAGTAGTGCTTAACCGCTTTAAGATTGCAAGACCAGCGGAAATTTTCTTTGAGATAGCATTTATGTGTGGGCGCAAAAATTTGAGAGATTCGTCAATGTGAACTCCAAGAGTTTAATGTTTGGTTACCCTGTCTAGTGGTGTACTATAAACTTTAACTGTAAAATCATTATGTATTTGGGATAACCTGAATTTACTCCCTATGAGCATGTACTTAGTTTTCTTCGCATTTAGAGTTGATTTGTTTGCTGTCAGCCCGACTGGATTAAGTTCATATCATAATTCATTTTGTGTTCAAGGTAAGAGTCCTATCATCTGCCCACATTCTGGGTTTTGAAAACAAAGTACATCATGGAAGATCGTTTAAGCAAATTAGTAAACAGTAGAGGTCCTAAGATTGAGCCCTGTGGAATACCACATGTCACATTACAGAAATCCGATAGAGCCCTGTCAATAAAAGTTTGCTGTTTTCGGTCAGATAAGTAGGACCGAAACCATTTTGTAGCGCTCTTCTTCGCTTGCGTTCTTCCCTGTGGCTTTTCGAGTAGAAGAGAAACTACTCACAATCTACTTCTAGAAGAGCGTCACCTGCTTGAGCTCTGTGTTGGCCGCCACGGCCCTCATAGCAAAACAATTAGAATCTCCGCCCCCCTAAAAATATCCTTTAACTCTTCCACATCCGTTTGTGCAAGGTACTAGTATCACCTATGGACACCACTATGGGGCGCCGTACTCGACATTATTACGAACTTTCCCTATACGTGCTTAACTCCTACTAAACGTGATATATTTTATATTTGTTATGGTCATTGTCATATAACCATGCCCAAATACACTTACATTGAGCATTCAAACTTTGATCCAGTATGGTATGATGCACCACGCGCTTTATATGCTGATTTTATAACCAGATCTCTCGCGTACCCAGTAACGTACCCAGGAAGATCAAATATCTCCCATCCTCTCATTTCCTTGAGGATGATGCAAAACTTCTTCGAAAAGTGCCGGGATTGGGTAAGGTACATGGAAATTTCCATGTACCTTGCCATATGTTTCGTTGCAAGGTACATGGAAATTTCCATGTACCTTGCCATATGTCTCATCCCAAGGAACATGGAAATTTCCATGTACCTCAGTTGCCATATGTTTCATCTCAAGGTACATGGAAATTTCCATGTACTTTGCCATATGTTTCGTTGCAAGGTACATGGAAATTTCCATGTACCCTGCAGGTTTTGCATTTCTAGAAGTGTGTTACCTTTGGAAGAAATCATACTCTTTGAGATAAATTTTACCACATGAAGTGATTATCTGGCAACATTTAACTGGTTCTTTAGAAATCTTGCCGGCCTTAATTTGCTTTTGACCACCTTTGGTAAGAATTTCATTAAAGTGGCTGATTATTGGCAATTGGCATTTTAGAATATCCCGTTTGTTTTTAGAACGTGTTTTATCAGCACTTCCAAGGCTCTTGTCGTCCTAGCCTGGACTAGTGACAGAATCAGGCGTGCAACTAAGCAAATATACATTACTTACAAGCGAAAAAATACTTTCTCCTTTTGACCTAAACGATATTTGAAAGATGTGACAACAAGTTCATTCTATCCACAACTGGACTATTATTTTAGTATCGTCAAAAGTTGTGGGCGAAAGCCTCTTAATCAATATTGGCTAATGCTTTTATTTCTCCTTGAAGAACCGATTTCCTCGATAACACCGTCATTTGTATCTTTGACCAAAACTAAACTCGACTTGAATAAAATTGAGAAAACTAGCACGTTAGGACTTTGATATTCGTTTCGGATAAAGCATGCACTACAGTAGTGATGAATTGGTGTCGTTCCTTTGTGCAGTTTTTGGGATATTATTTTTCTATAAGTTGTACAGGGGCACACGTGTTGTAAATGTTAGTCTGTGTTTCAGTGACATCAGTTGGTACTTGGATAACATCTTGTGTGAACAATCAAGCGGGAACCGATCTCCCATTGCATGTCTATTCAGGGTGTGAGCTCCATCTCCAAAATAGCTCAAGTTCAACCCCCGGTGTACGGTGACAAGTGGGCGGACGGACATACAGAGAGACAGACAGGGAGATAGACAGATGCACAGACGCATATTATAAAATGTTAAATGTGATATGTTACTTATGCATTGGGCCG
Source organism: Platygyra sinensis (assembly GCA_019787425.1). Classification (NCBI taxonomy): domain Eukaryota; kingdom Metazoa; phylum Cnidaria; class Anthozoa; order Scleractinia; family Merulinidae; genus Platygyra; species Platygyra sinensis. The sequence continues at coordinate 15,449 of JAHPZR010013923.1, forward strand.
CGAACCATCTCGCTTTGGTCGCAATCCGCGAAAAAACGCAAAACACTGAGCGAAGGTCAGCGGACCAGCAGAGACGAGAAGCGAAGCCAGGAATCGAGAAGAGCTCGCTTGATGACTTACGTTCTTCCCTTGCGGAGGGTTGAGCAACAGACAGACTACTTATAGTGTACTCTATATAGACGAGCGTCACCTGCTGAAGCTCTGTATTGGGCGCGAAAGAAATAGAATCTCCGTGTTCCGTAAAAACATTCTTCAACTCTTATACATCCGATCGAAGTACTGGTATCACCTGGAAAGCACATTATTAGACCAATTACAAGCTTTGTTCACCTTCCCAGCACACAATAGGAGCGGGCGTTCTGGTCTCCTAATGGAGGCATGGGTATATCCGGTAAGTTGTATAAATCTTGTATGTGTTTTATATTATCACAATCGCGAAGGTGTTTATATACAGCGCTTTCTTTGTCCGTGAGTGCATGTAAGCTTCGGAGATGTCTCGTCGATCCGAATGTTGACATCCGAATAAAAGAGAAGACAACAAAATTGTGTTTCTTCACAAGCACTAAGGACAAAACGCCACAATTAAGCCAATCAAATGTTGTTTATGAATTCATCTGCCTTGGTTGTAATTCTTCGTACATCGGCAAAACGAACAGAACTCTACTTGTCCGAACACAAGAACATGCACTCACGGACAAAGAAAGCGCTATATATAAACATCTTCGCGATTGTGATAATATCAAACACATACAAGATTTATACAACTTACCGGATATTTTTACTAATGATAACATTTCATCTACTACTGTAATCAACAAAGAATTTTTCGCCCAAACCGTGCGTGATAAAACAAACATAATAGATCGCGATGATAACTGGAATCTATTACTATATAAAGAAGCTTACCATATCAAGCGTTTGACACCATTTCTGAACAATGGCTTAAAAGCCAGTAGGGAACTCCGCCTATTCTCTTGACAGTTTCGTTTCTTTGTTTTTCGTTTTCACGTGATTATACTGCTGTACAATCTCGCAGTATTTAAAATTTTGCCACCTGTATCCCGCCTTAGTCCGAATATGATATAGATTTATATCGAAATATTACAAGCACATAACATCGTTTCCTTGCATTTGTTGTCTATCAAGTTTAGTCACAATGCAATTACTCGGTATAGCATTTATTCTTTATCTACTAAAGCTATCAGCAGGTAATGGATTCCGGTAACTCAAACCTTCTCTAACTCAAACCCTCGGTAACTCGAACCTTCGGTAACTCAAACCTTCTCTAACTCGAACCCTCAGCAACTAAAACCCTCTGTACTTCAAACCAGCGGCCGTAACTCGAAGCCTCGGTTACCTGAACTCTCGATTGATAGAGAAAAAAAAAATAGTCATAAAAAGTGAGAATGTCAGGAGTGGGATTCGAACCCGCGCCTCCATTCGGAGACTAGAACGCCAGCTCCCATTGTGTGCTGGGAAGGTATTTAGCCCTGAGTCTTACGCGGGAGCGGGCGTTCTGGTCTCCGAATGGAGCCGTGGGTTCGAATCCCACTCCTGACAATGTCGCTTTTTATGGCTATTGTTTTCTTTCTCTATCTATCGTTGTTCGAGTTACCAAGGGTTGAAGTTACGGAGGGTTCGAGTAATTGAGGGTTCGACTTACGGAGGGTTTTAGTTACCTAGCCTGGGGTTAGAGTTATCGAGGGGTTGACTTACGAGGGTTCGAGTTGCCGAGGGTTTGAGTTACCAAGGGTTTGAGTTACCGAGGGTTGTAGTTGTCGAGGGTTTGTGTTACCGAGGGTTTGTGTTACCAAGGGTTCTTGTTACGAAAGGTTTGAGCTACCGATGGTTTGTGTTACCATCCACTACCGAGCGCTTTCTACGTAAGCTACTAAGGATTTGTGTTTTTGAGGGTTTGAGTTAACCAGGGTTCTTGTTACCAAGGATTTCAGTTACTTAGGGTTGCTGTGAGTTCGTGTTACTGAGCGAGTCGCTCCAACGAAGGGTTAACGCTCGAAACGTCAGCTCCCGAATCTCTTTACGGTGGCTAAATCACAACCCAGTTGTAAAACCATACTATCTTGTAATCCTCCCACCGACACAGCACCACACTTTATCTAGAAACTTACCCCCTTCGAGGTTAAATACCTTCCCAGCACACAGTGGGAACGGGCGTTCTGATCTCCGAATGGAGGCGTGGGTTCGATTCTCACTCCTGACAATATGTTTTATTTCTTTTGTCTGATCATTTGCCTTATTAAAAAAAAGTGAAGAGGGGCTTATCCTCTCGTTTTCTCTTAAAATTTATATATTAGTAAAGCGTACATGGAATGGTCAATTTAGATATTGTAGCCCCCATATACGGTTGTCAGGATGGCCGAGCGGTCTACGGCGCCAGGCTCAAGGTTAATCACCTTCTTAGAACACAGTGGGAGCGGGCGTTCTGGTCTCCGAATGGAGGCGTGGGTTCGAATCCCTCTCCTGACAATGTCGCTTTTTATGACTATTTTTTTTTGTATCTATCGTTGATCTAGTTACCAAGCTTGGGCGGTTTGTTTTCCCATTGTAGAACACGTGGTATTCTCTGGAGAATTTTTCTTTTGTCCATCTTAAAATTATTCATTCATATACGCGGGACTATTTGAAAATTTGAAAGCAAGAATTCTCAAGAGTATCATCACGTGGTCTACAATGGGAAAACAAACCGCCCAAGCTAAAGAGGTCTATTACTGAGGGTTCGAGTATTTGAGGGTTGTAGTTACGGTCGAGGATTCGAGTTACGGAGGGTTCGATATGACTTGTTTCCTATATCTCCTCTGGGTCCGATATACGGAGGGTTTTAGGTACCGAGGGTTCGAGTTATCAAGGATATGAGTTATGGAGGGGTTGACCTACCGAGGGTTTGAGTTACCAAGGGTTTGAGTTACCGAGGGTTTGAATTACAGAAGGTGAGAGTTAGCGAGGGTTTGAGTAATCGAGTTTTTGAGCTACCGAGGGTCTGAGTTATCAAGGGTTTGAGTTACCGAGAGTTGCTGAGGATTCGAGTTACCGAGGGCAAAATTACAGTAGAGGTTTGACGTAAATCTAAGTTATCTCGATGTTTGAGTTGGCGAGGGTTCGAGAATCGGGAGTTGAGTATACTTAACCATTAGTGTTTGAACAGTCTTGCTTTTGCCAATAACAGGACAGACGCATTAAAAGCTGACGTCAAATTGTTGGTTACGATAACAAATTGTCAAACTGTCCGCTTTCGCTCCTTGACGTGTCGCACGAATTACAATTTCATTTGTCTCTTTGCTTTAATATTGACAATGAAAATTAGCCAATGAGTGCGATAGGATTTCTGCAGTTATCGTTAAAATATATATCGCATCCGGACCATCTGGCATAGAAATTCTTAACCTCAGAATCATTCTTATCCTAACGATGTCTGTAAAAATATAATAGCCGAAAGAAAAACACATTTTGGATATTTCGTGAGCATTATCATAGCTGAATGAAAAGTAGTGTTAATACAGACTTAAAATATATTCACAACAAGCACTAGACATGACTGTTTGCCCTAACAGCAATCAATCAAAAACAGCACTTGAAACCTTTTGCCCACCACATTCCATATTTTTTTTTTCCAACAGAAATTTAAAGCCTTGGTAACAGATACACCGTTAATTATCGAAGCTGCGCTGATGATGACGATCCACTGAATCAATTTATAACATGAGCATTATTTTACCATATCCAAATTTGTTGGAAATTTCAAAATGATGGAACATGTCCTTGAGCATCGTGACATTGAATCCCATGGTTTTTAGCTGATCGCTCAGAAACAAGGGGCCCTACTGCTGAAAGAAGTTGATAATTGTACACTATTTATGACCAAATCGGCTGAAAACCTAACCCTTTGGGGCTGTACTTACCTATAGAGCTCATATAAGGGAGTACACCCGCGCACCCTCCTTCGAGTAAGGTGACACGGCATATCCCATCACTTAGCTATTTGTTTCGCAAGCCGGAACAATCAAAGACAAACTAGTTTTATGGCCAACAATGCTGGGTCCTTCAGAAAAAAAGGGTTGAGTACTAGTCCTATAAGCAGCAAAGCCAGAAATCGCTCTCTCAGCATCTGCTGAGTTTCTTGGCCGTATCTTTTGTTTTTCTTCATTTTATTAATGGGTTGACCATAGGGTTTTTTGTGAAAAACGAACAGCTGATAACGGTAAAGAAAAAGTGAATTTCAGTTACATATCTACTTCCTCTGCTGTATCAGCAACTCCTTATATCTTTTTGAGGAAAAATAGATAAAAATTGAAAAGGTGTAATGATTGTCGTCGTTCGGTCATACTGACAAGATTACACTAGTCCAAAAATTAAATCAATGGGTGGGTGAAATGAAACGAGTTTTTCTTGACAAATAAATCTATTGATCGGCGCGCGCAGGGCAGGGGATCCTCCATAGCTGGTAAATTGGTCACGTTACAACTTGTGTGACATTGTGACAAAGGCTAGTGTAGCATTCGTTGCATCAACGGATCCCGACGTTCATTTTAAGTGCTGCATAAGCGCTGTTACTAAAATACAAGCAGCCATCAAGCATGAAACAGAAGGAAAGACCATTCATCGCAAAACATGGTTCCATTCAAGCATGTCGTGTTCATTCAGATGCACCTCTCAAAGATCGACCGGCAAGTGTTCGTTGTTGTTGTTTTTAAAATTCTGGCACATAGGTCTTCAAGTTCCTATTAGTCATTAGGCTATTAGTAGAACAGGATTCAGTTGTCATAAAAACGGTAAATGGAAACTTACTACTTTCATCTTCTCCTAGCGTTCCGTCTATCTGCGAGAGAATGTACCAAAGGAACTTATCAGGAAGACGGCTACGGTTAATTAGTGACAGCCCAGAGGAGGTTGGACACGCGCCGAACTGCATTATGGTCGAGGCAATTAACCAATCAGGGACGCGTATTTTCTTGGGAGTCAATTTGGAAGTAATCGTCGCGCGAGAGATGAAGAGGATTTCTTTGCGTGTTTTCTCGGCATTAACGGGTTGGTGATCTAATTGCCTAAAGGAAAAGAAAGGTAAGGATCTAAAGTTTTAGTGTGTCACTTTTTTCGGCCAATTTGTTGAACTTTCTTGCCACCATTGGGATTCAACTGTGGGCGTGTCAAAATTGGCGGATCGTGGTCACAATTTACGGTGTGCATAATCAACCAATTCTTGCTCCGAAACAATGGAGTTTTCAACCAAGAAAAATGTATCATCGTATTGTACAATAGTTATAGTTTGTTTCTGAGATAATAGTCAACTCAAGAGTTTATTTTTGCAGATACTATGTAAATCTTAAAACCTT
>JAHPZR010013924.1:2500-11944 GCA_019787425.1 Platygyra sinensis
GGAGGCGGGATTTCAGACCGGTTCTGACACCATGTTATGCGACAGCAAAAGAGGCGAGACGTCCATGTTGAACACACAATTTATTGCACACGTTCCAGCACGCGGTCATCCGGGAATATTGGATTACATAACAATCAAATGCGAGTAACGCAAAACAGTAACGTGACATAACGTGACACTTCCTCCTCTTTTATAGAAGAATAAATATGGCCATTCTGAACTGTATCGGGATCAGATCTTCTCATATACCATTTACCTTTAAAACATGAAATTCGATTGGCTGTTTATAGTAGACCCGATCTGATTGGTGTGACATACATACATCTCTCACTCACTCACTCACTTACTGATCCATTGACCCGTCCACAACATACTCGACGCGCCGACTAAGAGGTATTTTTTTACAAAAAAAATAACTCAAAAATAACTGACCCCGTGACTTGCTCATATTTACGATATGGTACAATTAGTTTTAACTCTGTTCTCTAACACGGTGTGCTAACACGGCCTTTTCTACGGATGAAACGTTCAATTTGAAATTGCACTGAGTAAGCTAGGAAACACTCAGCTATAAACTTAGCTTTTAACAGGTTATGTAGAATATCAATCGTGAATTACAATGAGGAAATTGTAAAGTCTGAAAGGTTGTTACACGCAAAATTACTGTTAGCTGCTAGTTAACTAGAGAAAACAGCCTGAGAGGCTGAGAAAACCACAGACTTTGTTTATCCGTGCTGCATCATCCTGCAACCAGATATCAGGCAATGATTCCGAGGTGCAATATTACTCAACTGTATAATATTCTTTCAGCAGGAATTTGTAATTTAGAATTTAGAATTAGCAGTCTGTAGACCAATTTTCATTAGCTCAGTACAGGCCGGGTCAGCCTTGGAAGTCATAATAAATAATAATAATAATAATAATAATAATAATAATAATAATAATAATAATAATAATAATAGTAATAATTAAAATAATAATAATTTTTAAAATTTATTAGTATAATTTTTTAATAATACAACTTTATTTGCATCTTTGAAAAAACCTAGTTACGAATACTTAATAATAATAATAATAATAATAATGAAGAAGATTTGTAGTGCGCAAAGTTGAAATGAGCATTGCAACTCAAGTTATCTAAACAAACTAAGGCGGTTCGTGGCCTAGAAGTCATTATACTTTCAATTACTTCTCAAGACACTTATGCAAAATCAAGGGATAAATCCTCACGTGAAACTGCAGCTTTAACGGTACATGCACTCCTTTGAGTTTTTATGTCGTGTAGTAATATTCTTAGAAGTTATGCAGTAGTACTTCTAATTTTTTATGTGATTCTCGTCAGCGCTTGTTAAACGATCGTAGCCGAAGATTATTACCGGCTATACCCGAGTTGATTATACCGGCTGAAATCGACCAATTATGAATGCCGTTTTAGGAAGTAGAATTTTGTATCACTTTGGGCTCAGATGCAAAGTATACTGTAGATAACCGTATTTTTGGAAATGCAATTAAGATTTCTCTACAAATGATATTTTAAACTTCTTTCAAATGGCACAAGCCTCAAAAATGCATTTTGAAAGAATTTGTAAAGTCACGCACGATTGCTTGAGGTTTCGTGCGATCGTTCAATCATGATGTGCCAGAGAAAAAAAAATACGAGTGCGAATGTATTTAAATCATTAATGCAAGCAATCAATGTAAAATAAATTAGAAATTTAGGAATAAATTTGCCTGCCCTCAGCCAATCACAGCAAACCATTTTTTGAGTCATATAATCAAGCAAGCATTTAACCGTTTTATTATAATCTTCGCATTTCGTATCAACTTCACTTGGTCATGGGGTGTCGAAAAGTTTTGTTTTTCTTCCTATTACAGTATACCGCCGACTTCTCTACCGAAAAAAACTCTGTAGCTCGTTCATCATACTTTGAAATTCGAGAAAATAAGCGGCTGAAAGGAGAGGTTGTGAAACGGTTTGAATCTCCAAGTTTGTCATCGTGCAGCCGGCTATGTATGGAACACGCCTGGTGCACTTCTACAAACTACAAGATGTCATCCAAGAAGGACGGCAAAGGAACTTGTGAACTGAACAACCGCGACATCTTCCTCCTCGATGAAAACACCAACATCCATGATGAGCATGGAGTTACTTTCTCGATTCTGCTAAAGGTAATTACTACAATGTAGTTTTGGATTTGATAGTCGGCCACAAAAATCGAAATTGGGATGTGATCATCGCAGTTGTAAAAAAAAATTTTCAGGGCTTCAATGGAATTCGAACCCATGACCTCGGCGTTAGCGCTGCAGTGCTCTACCAACTGAGCTATGAAGACCCATACGTTGGGAGCAGACCAATTTACCGAGTTCATCTTTACCCGTGACGGGAATGGGACGTGAAATGAAGTTAATTTGAACTGCGGGAATACAGATGAAATTGAGATGTGATCATCGTAGTTGTAATCCCAATTTAGGCAATTAGCAAATTTAGTTTTTAGGGCTTCAACGGGATTCCAACTCATGGCCTCTGCGTTAGCGCTGCAGTGCTCTACCAACTGAGCTATGAAGACCGCCATATGTTGGGAGCAAAGCAAGGGGCCGGTCGCACTAGGCGACAAAAATTTTGTAAGCTCGGCCGAGTTTCGAGGAAAATTTTGGTTTAACAAATTTTTGTTCCAAATTTTTTGTTAAACGCGGTCGCACTAGGAAGTGACAATCTTATCTTTTATGCGGAAAACGTCAATCAAATTGTTTGCCCTTTTAGCTTTAATGTTTCATACTGTTTCTTCTTCTGTGCAGCAGCTGCAGAGACTTCGGCAATAGGAGAAGTAGGTTCGGGGGAAATAGACCTTGAACTTAAGTCTTCGTTTCTGATCTGGCTTGGAAAAATTTGGGAGTCGTAATAGTTAAATGAACTCCCTCTCTATCCCTGTTCATCTGTTAGTAATTGCATGTACGGCCCAACCCCAGCTGCTCCTTGAAACCGCTGAAAATCGAACTTTGGGTACGGAAATTGCTTGTTGCACTGAAGTACTTTTCACCGGGACTTTTCAGTTTGACGCACTTTTGATCGTGACACTAAATAAGCAAAAAAAGTGCGATAAAATCGAGAGATAAAACATCGGCACGCAAGGCGTGCAAGAGTTATTTTTTTAATTAAAAGGTTATGAAAATGAGAGTATTTCAGCGACTCTTTACAGTGATAATTTAGTTAATTTGACGAGTTTTTTTGGCTGCAATGTACAGCAAGAAAGAAACTAAGAATCTGATGTACATACGATCTTATATCGCTAAGATAAGTTGTCATTTTAAGTTGTCCCAAGAGGGTATGAGTAAAATATAGGCACGCTAAGCGTGTGGGAGTTGTTTGTTGGAATAAATGGGCTGGTGGAAGGGGGGGAGGAGAATGGGTGACTGTTTTTCTGTAGGTTTTTGAGTTGTTGCGTAAAAAAGGGCTGTGAATTTTTTTTTTTTGTAGAGGGGCATGCCATATATGTGTATTGTGTGCTTCCATAATTAAACATGGAGTCTTGACAGATGATGATTTAATACCTATATTATTTTTGTGGATGGAATAACAGAAATATAATACATGTAGGTCAAAACTGTTGTAAGTAAGGTATGGGTTAGAGACGACAATAAAGATCGTAGATCTTATAACCGCGCTTTTAAACATAGGCACGCAAGGCGTGCAAGAGTTATTTTTTTTGTGAACCGAAAGGTTTCAGAGATAGCAGAATTCTGAATCGATGACATGTAAAATGTTTTACTAAACAAACTACAGTAACCTGACACGTCTCCAAATTACTATAGATATCATCTTATTTTCTAACAGGCAATTTGATTCGTTCTTTGTTACAGACCACACTGTGATTGGTGTGACATGCACACATGCATAACTTCCCATCACTCACCGATCTCATAGCCCTTTCAACCCCAAGAGGAATTTTTGCTCAAAAATACTCAAGCCGTTAAGAGAACATTTCGCATTTTATACGAGTCGTAAGTTTACCCTTTTTACAAAACAACACTACTTCATCGAAAATAGAAAGAAAGAGAAAAAACTTTCTGATACATTGAAAGTCTGATTTTGCACTTTAACTTGACGCCACACAGTCTTCAAAAAATATCGAACTGAAATGAATGTCATCAAATAAAGCTATAAACTGCTACTGCAGAGACGTAAAAACAGTCTAGAAATGAAAGCTTCTTTTTTGTTTAATATCCTGGAAACAAAAGCCGACAATTTGTAAGCTCCCATTGAATTTATTCCCATAGCAAAAATAGAAGTGTCAAGTTACCATTTATAACAAAAAATAGCAAACATCTCGTGCGAACGATTTTCTCCGACACGAAAAATAAAAGTGTCAAGTTACCATTTGTAACTAAAAATAGCAAGCATCTCGTGGGAACAGGTGCTGACGATTGGTTAGCTCTAATTGAATTTACTCCCTTGTGAAAAACAAAAGTGTCAAATTACTGTTTGTAACTAAAAAATAAAAATATCTTTTGCATGCAACAAGAACAAAGCAGTCGTTACCTGTACCTATTGTAAACGTTCGAATTCTTTCGAATCAAAATAGTCTTGTCTCCCCTAAAACATTTCCTAAGAACTAGAAGCAACGATGCGTGAAGTCTAATCGAATTTACTCCTTGTGAAAAACAAAAATATCAAGTTACCTTTGTAACTAAAAATAACATCTCGTTCATTTGCATACAACTAGCTCACGCACTGTTTCAAACCTCAAGACTCATCTCGTCCATAACTAAAATCCTCAACCTAACCCACCGAATTTGCCGAGGTAAACCCAATATATGAATACTTCCTCCTCTTTTATAGAAGAATAAATATGGCCGTTCTGAACTGTATCGGGATCAAATCTTCTCATATACCATTTACCTTTAAAACAAGAAATTTGATTGGCTGTTTATAGTAGACCCGATCTGATTGGTGTGACATACATACATCTCTCACTGACTCACTGACTCACTGACTCACTGATCCAGTGACCCGTCCACAACATACTTGACGCGCCGACTAAGAGGTATTTTTTTTACAAAAAAATAACTCAAAAATTAGCTGTTTTCCCAGCACTACAGTCACAACGCAATGCACATTCCAGAGACCCCCTCGATGATTCATCTTTTACTGTGGACACCATATCACTTGATCAACACAAACTATATTATTGCATCATCGTTCATCTCTATAATGACGTCATGGTTAATAATCACTTGAACATCTACCCTCACGTTTCTTATCTGCAAGCAGTCCTTGTTGATTCGGTGATGACTATAGCCAAGCAATCAACTGATCAATCTGTAGCACAACAACTGACAACGACTAGACACGAACTGTTTAAGCCTCTTATTGCACTATCACATTGACCCGTCCATGACGTACCCAATGCGCCGAAATAAGCTCTCTGACTCGTTTAAGCCTGATTTACTGATTAATTTGTAGTTTAACTTGGTGCCACGCAGTCTTCAAAGAACATTATTTTGAACAGTTTTCATAACTTTTTTACCTTTAACAAAAAGATCTCGGACTGAAACGAATATCATAAAATGTCCTTGAATTAACCATATCAAACCTCTGCTGTGGACACCTTAAAGCTGTCCAAACATGTTAACTTCTTTTTTGTTTAATATCCTGGGAACAAGAGGCCATAACTTGTTAGCTCTAACTGAATTTACTCCCATGTGAAAAACAAAAGTGTTAAGTTACCATTTGTAACTAAAAATAGTAATATCTCGTTTTCTTTGTTCAAACATTACATGGGAACAAGCGGTGACGATTCGTCAGCTCTAATTGAATTTATCCCTTGTGAAAAACAGAAGTGTCAAGTTACCATTTCTAACTAAAAATAGCAAACACCTCGGGGAATCAAGTGCTCACGAATCATCACCTCTAATTGAATTTACTCCCTTGTGAAAAACAAGGGTGTCAAATTACCTTTTGTAACTAAAAATAAAGATATCTCGTTACATTTTGCATACAAGAACAAAACAGTTGTCACTTCCACTTATTTTGTAAACGTTAAAACTGTTTCAAATCTAAATAGTCTCGTCTCCTCTAAGATATGTTCTTTGAACTAGAAGCGACGATTTGTGACCTCTAATTGAATTAACTCGTTGTGAAAAACACAAGTATCAAGTTACCCTTTGTAACCTTAAATAAATATCTCTTCCCATTTGTTTACTACTGACTCATGAACTACTTCAAAACGCAAAGCTCATCTCGTTCATGACTATGCCACCTTTACACTGAAACAACCCGATGTATATTATGTAACTGTCACAATCCCCTCCAAACCGGACTAAAAATCACAAACCGGCAACATACACGTCAGTCTTTATTATTCAATCACCAAAGTCCTCGCACTTAATACAATCATAGAACTCCCAAGACTACATTTACCTCACTTAAGTTATCTTAAACAAGAAATTTTCTTTTTCTTCTACAACAATTCGCCGTGCTGGCTATTAGTAGTGTGATAAAGCGAAAACCCTGATAACATTGACGAGAAAAGTTTAAGTTTCATTTGTAACACATCTTCTCATCCCAGTAGTAAACAAGAACCATTACAAATGTGAAATCGTCACAGAATAATTTCTTTTTGTTCTGTTGACGAAATTAATCGTTGTCTCTTCGCTTTTCTCGTTGAAACTTATCATTGAAACTGATCAATGGATGCTGAAATTAACGACTCGCTCTCGACTCTGCAGCAATATTTAGGTTTCACTACAACACGCAAACGATTCGAACCTGGTCGCAACCTCTTCACATTCTCTCTACTGCATTCTGCCCCCTTAAAAACAATTGTTCCTATCATAGAAACCACATCAACATTAGTAGTAGAGCGGCTAACACTCATTTAATTCAAAAACCTTCACGATGGGAAAAGCTCACCCTTCATCGCATGCTCGCAGTTATACATGATCCCAAACACTATGTTTCTTTGACTGATTATCAAGTTGCTAATGACTATCAAACCCGCCCACAAAATCCTCAGCCTAACTCACAGAAAATGTCGAGGTAAACCCAATATATGAATACTTCCTCCTCTTTTACAGAAGAATAAACATGGCTGTTCTCAACTGTTTCGGGATAAAATCTTCTCACATACCATTTACCTTTACAACAAGAAATTTGATTGGTGTTTAATAGTAGATCCAATCTGATTGGTGTGACATACATACATCTCTCACTGATCCACTCATCCACTGATCCACTGATCCACTCACTTAACCACCCGTCCATAACATACCCGACGCGCCGACTAAGAGGTATTTTTTTTACAAAAAAATAACTCAAAAATCGGTGCGCCCCTTGGGCACGCCGAGTTTTTTGTCGCGGCTTCTTTGAAGTTTGGTAGGGTCGGACAAAATTTTGTCAAAGCGAAACACGCCGGTCGTTCTCGTCTATAACACTCGTTGACAGTTCTTTTTTGCAAAGTAAGCAAAAATTCTGCCTAGTGCGACCGGCCCCCAATTTACTGAGTTCATCTTTACCGGTGACAGAAATGAGACGTGAAATGAAGTTAATTCGAATTGCCGGAATATATAGATGAAATTGAGATGTGATCATTGCAGTTGTAATTGCAATTTAAGCAATGGCAATTTTTAGCCCGAAAAAATGTCCCTGCGTTAGCGCTGCGGTGCTTTACCAAATGAGCTTTGAAGACCCATATGTTGGAAGCAGACCAATTTATCGCGTTTATCTTTACCCGTGAGAGGAATGAATGAATGAGACGTGAAATGAAGTCTATAATTTGAACTGCTGGAATACAGATGAAATTATGATGTGATCATCGCAGTTGTAATCGCAATTTAAGCCATTGCAAATTTTAGCCCCAAAAATTTTTGAGGGATTCAATGGGATTCGAATCCATGGCCTCGGAGTTAGCGCTGCAGTGCTTTACCAACTTAGCTATGAAGACCCTATGTTGGGAGCAGACCAATTTACCGTGATAGAGATGAGACGTGAAATGAAGCTAATTTGAACTGCGCGAATGCAGGTGAAATTGAGATGTGATTATCCCAGTTGTAATCCCAATTTAAGCAATTGCAAATTTTAGCCAGAAAAAAAGTTTTCAGGGCTTCAACGGGATTCGAACCGATGACCTCTGCGTTAGTGCTGCAGTGCTCTACCAAACGAGCTATGAAGACCGGCATATGTTGGACGGTAAAATTGAAATGTGATCATCCCAATTGTAATCGCAATTTAAGCAATTGCAAATTTTAGCTGGTAAAAAAATATTCAGGGCTTCAACGGGATTCGAACCTATGGCCTCTACGTTAGCGCTGCAAAGCTCTATTAGTCCGGGCCACAACCAGAACTGGATATAAAATTTCCTGTAATTTCATTGGCTAACAGGCTAAACCAAAACATTGGCTTGACCGCGAAAGGACTAAGTCCCAGGTAAATAACTCTCCCGCTCTTCGAGATCATGCGACAGGCGCAGAATGTTCGAACTTCGAAGCACAACTATGTATGAAAGTCAACCCTGTAGGACGGATTAATCGAGACAATTTATCTGCCCAAGGATTCGACGCACAGATATCAATATACTGTTGATTCACCAAGCGTTGTGTGCAAACCGGATACGCGTGTCACCAGTGTAGTGGAACGCGTGAACTTTTCGCTAAGTTCTGCGCTAAGCTTTAATAAATATTACAAGATACCTAAGCAAATTAAGAGGAAAACACCCCAAAAGAGGCGTATTATGTGGTGAAAATGGGATCTTTTTGCAGGTACCGGAGCACAGATTACGTAAGTTTACGTAAAACAAAAGAAATAAAAGACAAGAAACAAAACAACTCCAAATAAAGACTAATCCCAAGTGTACCAAAATACAAAGCTTTCCGGTACTTGCAGATGTATCCTGAAAATGGTTTGAGAAGCGATCCCTCGAAAGTGGATAAGTATTTGCAAGTCTAGTACTGGTCTCTGACATGTAAAATGTTTACTAAACAAACTACAGTAATCTGACACGTCTCCAAATTAACATAGATATCATCTTATTTTCTAACAGGCAATTTGATTCGTTCTTTGATACTACCGACCACCCGTGTGTTGGTGTGGCATGCGCACATGCATTTCTGTCTGACGACACAAAACAGTGATCAAGTTATTATTCGTAACTAAGAATAGCAAGCATCTCGTGAAAACATGTGCTGCCGAATTGTGTTAGCTCTAATTTGAATTTACTTGCCTTGTGAAAAACCAAAAGTCTCCAAATTACAGTTTTGGTAAACTAGAAAATATAAAATATCTCGTTTATATTGGCAATGCCACAAGAACAAACACAGATCGTTACCTACGCAATCCTATTGTAAACGTTTTTTTTTTTTTTTTTTAGAACTTGTCTCATTTAAATAGTCCTCGTCTCCGCTTCTAAACATGTCCTAGGTCGTAACTAGAAAGCGACAATTCGTTGACCT
>JAHPZR010013925.1:7500-43899 GCA_019787425.1 Platygyra sinensis
TCCACTCCCCCGCTCTTCTCAGGATGACGTGCAAAAGAGGTCAAAGTCTCCGATATCTGCGGCCCTTTCGCTCGTCAAATAACCGAAAATTCCCCGCAAATGCCCCACTATGTCCCGGCCGGGGGGGGGGGGTGGGGTGCTGCGGGGGTTTATATTGACTGGTGCATTATTCCTTTGGAGTAGTAATGTGCTAGTATTTATAGTCACACCAAGTAGTCACACCAAGTAGTCACACGAGTGTTTTACTGGAAAAATCACCACTCGTAAAATTTATACGAAACTACATCCGGGACTCGAGTGGCGTATTTTCCATATCCTCACTAGTTGCTGCAAAGCCACCAGGCTTCGCAGCAGACTAATTTCGGTCGCGTACGTGACCAGCCTGGGTCCCCTGCGCCAAAAGCTAGGTTTGCTTGAAAAATTTTGGATGTATGTATATCACCGCATTTGCCTCGATTTCAAGTAATCGAAATCGAGGCTCTTTCGATTCTGAATAACTTCTACCATCAAAGTGGTATCGATGTGGAAAAGAAAATCCTGTTTCGTGTAGAAAGCCATGTTTTCGCGGGAGAAGAGTTTGAAAGTAAGTGAAGGTTCTACAGATTCCATTGACTAAAGCCGATTTGTTTCTCAGAATATTCTTGGTTTTCATGTGACGTAATCATTTTCGAAAATTAAATATTGCTTTTCCTTCTGAGGTTTTAGTTTCATAAAGGAACTTGACGTTTCACAGTGTTTGAGCTCGACAGGGTTCTTCTTTTTGTAATAGAGCAAGTTTGAATTTCCAAGCTTTTGCGTTGCGTGACATGAAAACGGCAGCCCGAGAAGGCTGTCGCGTGGGTCAAAAGATGAGTTATCGCTTTAGTTTTTGCTAACTAAACAGTGCTTGCTCTAGAAGAAGCATTTATTTAATTTCAATGTGTCAGATCTCTAGAGGAATAATTTTTCTTTTCAGTAGCAAAACTCAGTGACAGATGTTTATGTTACATTACGGCCGCCATGTTTGTGTCCCTCTAAAGGACACAAACATGGCGTTTCCATACAAAGCTCTATAAATTTGGGTAACACACTTCTGCAAATAACGCGCGAATGAAAAACAGCAGAAACTTGATTCTTGGCCAGGCTGTTTACATATCTATCATCTATCGAATCCCAGATTTTTGACTTTTTTTATTGAATGGTTACGATTTTAGTTTTGATCATATGACTGGTGAAAACCGAGAATTCGAAGCATATCCTGGAACTTTGAAACGCTTTGAAACCCTTTACGCGACCTTCAGCGCAAAAACAGTCTAGACATAACCAGAGTTTTGGACGTCAATCATCTCATTCGCATGCTTCTGATGACCCCGAGGGCGAGCAAATCTAAACGCAAACAAGTTATTTCTGCACGTCTTCGTCTTGTAGCTACGGACTGAACGAGATTTAAACGTCTTTAAAACCATATAATATGGTTATGAGTATTACTTTTATAGAACTAAGTTTTGTTCAGTCAGCAGCCCCAAGAAAAATACGTGCAGAAATAATGTGTTTGCGTGTAGATTAATTTGCTTGCCCTCGAGTTCATTCGTGCATGCGATTAGGCGTTGAAAAACCCGACAAACGTTTTCATTTATAGATTTCAAGGATGCAGTTAGTAAGTTAGTGAGCTAGCCTTACATCCCGAAAGTAAAATGATAATTTTTACGGGTGGACCGCTGAAGGTCGCGTGTGATTGATAACCGCTGTAACGTAAAACGATTTTCAAGGACTGAGCATTTAAACATCCAACAAGCAGTTTCGTCAAAACAGCGTGGCACAAAATATCTTGTTTTCATAAATAATCGTGATGTGATGCGGTCGCGGTCAACGGCCATGAACATGAGTGAACATTTTATTGTGTCGACCGCAGTACGTGTTTTAAAATAGCAAAGTTTTTAAGCTTATTAGCCTTTGGCAAAATACTCTAATCTAGTAGCCTGCGTAGCTTGGCGGTTCGGTTTTTCCGTTTGGTGGAAACAAGCGGTGAATCCGCGGTGATCGCGAGCGCGTGGCGGCGAAGCCGCGAGGAACCGCCTGCCTGGATGACCCGCATTTTTTATTGCCGCCCCCATTACGTATTTTGACAACCTGATGACAGGTTTTGTGAATTGTAATAAGAAAATTCCAGCTATCAAAACAGAACTATCTGATGCGGTGTTTGCTCGATTGCGGCGAAGGGCAAAGTCTGTCAAAGGAGGAAATGAAGAGAAATGTAAACGATAATTGTAGACTTTGTTGTTGTCCGCTCAAGACCAAATTCGGAGAATTAAAGCATTTCCATGCAAAACCTTATCAAGGTCTCCAAATGCGAAGAATTGAGGCAAGCCGCGATCGAAGTTCTTGATGATGGCATGATTCAAACAGATGCAAACGTCTTTTGCCAACAACCGTTTCGTCGTCAGATCGAAGTGCTCAAACAACGAAAGGACGTAAACAACAGACGACAATTCCACTGCTGTGAAGTTCAATGATAATATTTCTAAAGTTGCTCTTAAACAGCGTAGTTTTCGTAGACGAAAATTCTTGCCTGGTGAGCGCAAACAGTAAAACACGGTAAAAATTATGCTTTAGCGAACGCCTGTTGGGGAAACAGCCATCACATTTCTCCCACGAGGGAAATTCCTTGCGGCTGTTTCTTACTCGTGTTTGCATTGGCATTTAACAATTTCGCAATATTAGCCAAGAATATTCAGAAGCGACTTTCTATTCAGTGCGTGCCAAAGATCCGCATTGTAATCAGTGTTGTTCCTTGGAGGTGTCCCTTGGGAGATAACCAAAATTTTGATTGACGTGTTAGCCTTGTTATCCAATGGCAACGGCCCGTACGCCAGCGTACTGGACTAACAAAAAATACCGCCCATCCGTGCAGGCGGTTTCGCAGTTGTCTCTCTCCCAGGCTCCTCGCGGCTTTAGGGTTTGTTATCGCGGCTTCCCCACTTTCTTAGCGCGCTCAACTTGCTTAAAAACCGCCAAGCTATGCAGGCTACTAATCTAGTAGCTCATGTTGACTCATCCCTCCACAATACTTTCAACATGATGTCATAAAAATATGTTCCACATAACTTTCACTCGCAGCACTTCACTTTCAGTGGAAATACTAGTAAAGATATCGATGATCTCACTGATATCAAGTTTGTCTCTTACATTGTACTTTAATTCGTTGGTTTATGATCGAAAAATCTTCCGGTCTTTCTCGAAAGTCTTCGGCAATCTTTGGAAATTCTCGGAAAATGTTCGGGAGCGTTCGTCTTTCCTTCAGATCAATTTTACAACATTTTCGGAAATCCTCGGAAAGTTGTCGGAAATCTTCGAAAAATTGTCAAAAACGCTGTCATCAGTAGGTCTATATAATAAAACGAACATTACACGTTAGCTCAAAGTTATGAATTTTATGTTCCCACGGCAAGAAAAGGATCTCACTCGTTCGCTGCGCTCACTCGAGGACATAAAATTCATATCTTCTCGCCACCGTGTAATATTCTCTATATCTTGGGATTATTAGCCTTTTAGAGGTACAATTAGGAATGGTGCTTATTTAAATGTTTGCTTGATCAGTTCAGATAAACAGTGGCCTAGATAGCCATAGTAAGTTCCACTGAGATGTTTACACCATTGTCCGGCCGCCATGTTAGTGTCCCTTGGAGGTAAAAACACCAGTATGGCGGCTCCATACTGGGCTCTGTAAATTTGTGTAAAATATTTCGACAAATATTTGAAGTTCGCGAAATTGGTACAGACCTAAAACTTGGAGAAGTGTCTTATTTATCTCCTATAAAATTAGAATCTCTTGACTTTATATACTGGATGGTTTTCGAATTATTTCTTAATTGCGAGACAATGCAACCCAAGAATTGAAGTATATACTTCGACGAAGTCAAGGAGCCGGATATTGCTTCTTGTGGTTATACACACGTAACTGTTTTGCATGACTGACGTAATAGGATAACGGCGATATTTTCCTGCAGCTGATGATGACTTTGCTGTTTTATCGCCGGTTACCATGAGATAATAGTCGTCTGTGTAAAGAAAACGTTTCTTTCCATAAAAGAAAATATCATATTTTTAGATAGACCGGCGTTCGTGGTTGTAAACTACATATCATTAAAAGGTTAAGTTAAGTGCTGAGGATTTAATCTGAGCGAAACAAATACAACGCTACATCCAGCACATGGCGAACCCGATCCAAGAGCAGGTAGATCTGACGTAACAGAAGGCCGCCAAGAAGGCTAATGACGTACCCAGCATGCGGGAGTACATAATACGCCACGGAGATTAATGTCATTTGCATTTGAAAAGACTTTCCGCATCAGCCTCAGTTTCGATATCAGTCACCATGAGGGCGTATTAGCTGGCGGGCCAATCGTCTGTTCAGTGTTGGTTCGAGTTCTTACAATTTTCCCGAATGAGACTCGATGGCCTCGTGAAGCTCCCTCTCTTTACACCTTTATCACGAACTCGCTCTCTCTACGTCTATCTGCCGATGGTTTTGGCATGAGTGTCGATTTAACAACCCAAAGAGGTTAGTATTAACTCACACTGATGTATCGAATATCAACGCGTGAAGCCTTTAGCTGTTTACCGAAACATTGAAAAAGTCAGGCCGACGAGTACTCGGTAATTGGACCCAGGGGCTAGATGTTAGTTTACCATCACCAAAACCAGATTACTTGAAAAAGTGTTTCAACTACGCTGAGTCTGAATTATGAACTGTGCCTTACCTAATAGCTTGAAGAATGCTAATGGTCCTTATTCTGCAGTTTCCATGCCTTCAGGAGAAAGAATTGAATACATGAACTTTATGCAAGACTGTAAGCATTAATTTTTAACGACATGCATGTATAGCTTGTTTCTCCACATTTTAATCAAGGTTCTAATAAGACAAAACTCACTAATTAATGCCTTTTCCAATGAATACCAACCCTGAAACACCACGTTTCGTTTTCATTTTTGACACAATTATCAAGTTAACGTTAAATCAAACAACGGCAATGTTTGTTTATTTGTGTACGGGCGAGGTGTGAGCAGTTTCCTGCGTGAGTTAAACATAGCAATGACAGATCGGAATAAAAATTAGGCGTTACATGATTAGAGCTTGAGTGCGTGTTTAGTTCAGGCCACCGCTTTCTTTAACGAACAATCAGCATCTCACTAGATCAGACCAATCCAGGTTTCTTTGCATCTCTTTAACACTGAAATTTTGCTGGCAAGGTTGCTTCTCAGCAGACTGAGATGATTGTGCTCTTCAATGTGTTGATGTGGTTGACGGCAGGTGTGTCTGACATATTCTGTATCACACAGATGACGTTAAGAATACCTAAGAAGTTAAAAGAACTATACACAATGCGTTGTATTCCACTAACAACATTTTGTTAATAACGGAGGCTTTGGATAAAACAATTGAGAATAAAAATTAGTGATAAAAATTTTGAATGACGTTTCGATGAATCGTTCATCATTTTCAAATTCGTAAAAACTAAAAGTCAAATTCTTGTGAGTTCTTTATATACTAAAAATGTGTGTGAAAGTCTCGTTGCATGTAATTAAAAACACTACAATGCGGAACGTAGAAAGTGATAATTAGGTACTAAATAGTTTTGCTCTGATTGAATCAGATTGAGTGTTCAGCTCAGGTTTCACTTCTTGAATGAAGAGCATTTCGTAAATTAAGCACTCAAATTTCCCACGACATTTCTTAAGAATGGTGAATTGTTCCTGAAGATCTTTGTTTCTCTGATTGTGGGCGTCACGCAGGTGTTTTCCAATAGCAGAGTATTTGTGTTCCTCAATGCGTTGAAAAAGGTGTCGGCGAGTATAGCCAACATAATCTGCATCACACAGATCACATTTGAATTTATAGACAACGCATTGTTGATTTATTAACGGTGGTTTGGCCTCTGCTACTTTGATGTCGTCGGCAATTTTCTGCTTGTAAACACTGGGCGTAGATCGCTGTTAATTTTCTTTCCAAGATCGGACAGCTGTCTCCGTACAACGTCGGCTGATCTTTGATCCTTGAACGGCAGAATAATTCGAACGGGCGCATTTGCTTGAACATCGCAATAACTAGACTCATCGAGTCACGAAATCAACAACAAGTTCGCGATGTTCAAGCAAATGCGCCCGTTCGAATTATTCTGCCGTTCAAGGATCAAAGATCAGCCGACGTTGTACGGAGACAGCTGTCCGATCTTGGAAAGAAAATTAACAGCGATCTACGCCCAGTGTTTACAAGCAGAAAATTGCCGACGACATCAAAGTAGCAGAGGCCAAACCACCGTTAATAAATCAACAATGCGTTGTCTATAAATTCAAATGTGATCTGTGTGATGCAGATTATGTTGGCTATACTCGCCGACACCTTTTTCAACGCATTGAGGAACACAAATACTCTGCTATTGGAAAACACCTGCGTGACGCCCACAATCAGAGAAACAAAGATCTTCAGGAACAATTCACCATTCTTAAGAAATGTCGTGGGAAATTTGAGTGCTTAATTTACGAAATGCTCTTCATTCAAGAAGTGAAACCTGAGCTGAACACTCAATCTGATTCAATCAGAGCAAAACTATTTAGTACCTAATTATCACTTTCTACGTTCCGCATTGTAGTGTTTTTAATTACATGCAACGAGACTTTCACACACATTTTTAGTATATAAAGAACTCACAAGAATTTGACTTTTAGTTTTTACGAATTTGAAAATGATGAACGATTCATCGAAACGTCAATCAAAATTTTTATCACTAATTTTTTATTCTCAACATTTTGTTACGTGAAGCATTTCAATATGCAACGGAATATACACCTTCTTTGACATACAACAGAATGAAGAAATCAGTAAGTAGTGTAAAATAAAAGAACCAGCAACCAATCACAGAATGCATGATTAGAGCTTGACTCTAAGTAACTATTTTTTTTCTAAATTTATTCGGTTTTTACGAGCAACTATAGGAAAACCTAATGAGATAATGGTTTGACACTGACTATTTTTTTTTTGATGTTTCGTTGAACGAAACATCAAAAAAAAAATAGTCAGTGTCAAACCATTATCTCATTATGTTAGCTCCTGACTACCACTACTCTATTTTTAAATAGGGAACCTAAACATGTTACTTCATCCTGAAACAAGACTTATGTTATGTAGCCCGAAACGTTGGTAGTTTAAGATTTTTAATAGCTTTTATAACCAGTGTAAACATTTTATATTTTTTCATGGAACCACCTGGTTACAAATCAGTTTTTAAAATGCACGATTAGTTATAACAAAAACACTTCTCATGAATCAATATTTACAGAACTGGCTTGAAACCCAGAATAGGTCATCAACAAGTTCCTTTGAGAAATTTACCACTAAAGGAAGTTAAAAATAATTATCAATTTCAAAACTACCTGACATTAATTACAAAGCCAGCACACAGAATTAGCCTGACAAGGCTTAGTTTAGGATGTCAAGCATTACGAATAGTAAACTGCCTAATATGGAAAATAGAGGAGCGCTAATCCCAGTAGAAGAGCGAACATTTTTTGGATGCAATGGAAAATTGCGTAGAAAATGAACAGCATAACTATTATGTTATGCTATGTATTTTCGGGGATAAGACGTGAGCTGCACTCACATTTTTTTAAACGCAGACACTCTTTACATCAATTTTTTAGTGACAACGAGAAGACGAAGTATTTACTAATGAGGAATGTTAGCCCAGTTCGTGTCAGTACAGAACGAGCGCAGCAAGTGGTCCCGGTACTAACGACTAAGGGCCAACATTTTGGGTCTTTGTAAAGTGAGGACCGGATGGCGGCGGATGACGGATAGAAAAATGCGGATGGAAAATTGCCAATGACGCTATGGTAGATGATAAAATCCCTATGAGGGAAAATTAACTTACGATGTTTTCCTGAAAGTCCTAGTTGTAAACAAACCAGTCCATCTTATAGGATTTAGGCCAGCAGAAGTCCAATATTTTATATTCAATCACAAAACAGGTCAAAAACATTTTCACGCCGGCCGAATCCAAAAAAACCGATAAGCTTGATCGAATAATAACAGACTAGAGTTTTATAGCCTGCCGTAGCTGGCGGGATGCGTGAGCGGGCGAGCGCGGCCGAAAATTCAACTCGACTCTTCACCAATTCCCTCACGGCCTCGCCACTCGCGTTTCACGGCTTCGCAACCAAAACAAATGCACTCGCGCGCGAAATCCTGCCAGCTACGCAGGCTAAGAGTTTTATCGTCAGACTCCATTCTTCTTTCACAACATCGAAGGGCTTTCACTGTCTACTATTAAGCAAATTTCCAATGCAGAAATCAGGCATTGCCAAATTAAATGAAGCACACCTGCAATTAAGCTATAGAACACCTGTTTTCTGTGGTTACATATTGGCCTCATCTATCTAAACACGAGGATGATTGGGAGAATTCGAGACAGTCAGCATGCAAACAAGAGACGTCGTCGAGGGTTTGCATAGCTTTCGAGAATGTTCTTTTTTTTTGGAATCCCCTCGAATTTTTCCAATCCCCTCGAGTGTTTAGATGAGGCTTTGTTAACCACAGGCTATCCAAGCTCAAAATACGTGTATGCGACAGCTTGTGTATATAGAGAATTGTATGGGAAAATCACTGATCGTAAAAAAATTGTGTAAATAACTATCTCATTTGAAATACATTCATTTTACGGTCTCGGGACGGCCGATCTGCCAGCCAAACTGGCTTTGGAGAGGTCAATGGTATCAGAAAATAGCCCTTGAGAGCCCCAGTGGGACACTTGATTCGCGACAAAATGTACGTTTCCCTCCAGTGGAGGATCGTGTTGTCAGCGCGCGCTCAAATTCAAATGGACCAATCAGAGTTGAGAATGAAACCAAGTTGCGTGCGGCCATTGTCGCACGCCTCATCACGAGCCGCTGAGAAAATCACCGATCGTAAAAAAATTTTGTAAATAACTATCTCATTTGAAATACATTCATTTTACGGTCTCGGGACGGCCGATCTGCCAGCCAAACTGGTTTTGGAGAGGTCAATGGTGTCAGAAAATAGCCCTTGAGAGCCCTAGTGGGACACTTGATTCGCGACAAAATGTACGTTTCCCTCCTGTGGAGGGTCGTGTTGTCAGCTCGCGCTCAAATTCAAATGGACTAATCAGAGTTGAGAATGAAACCAAGTTGCGTGCGGCCATTGTCGCACGCCTCATCACAAGCCGCTGAGAAAGCCGAAGAGGTGAATTTAAGGAAAATTTTTCGTTCTTCACGAGTCTTTCGGCCGCCAAAGCACGCGTTTTTGGAGTGAAATTTATTGGGCTTCATGGAACTGTTTTTTTATTGCGATTCTGGAGAAAGCGATTGAGTAGTGACCTCTGGCCAAAATGTATGGGGTGGTCTGCTTTTCCATTCTTTTAGAAGGAGGAGTAACGGTTTCAAATAACTTCACTAACCGCCGTCAAAATGGCTTTAAATTCAGCACAAGAAACAAGTTCGCGACACATTTGAGGTAGGAAAACTTTATTTCAAATGAGATAGTTATTTACACAATTTTTTTCTTTTCGAGACCTATTAAAATCCTCAATCGTTGGCATGGCGCGTTTCAGGTAATTATGAACTGGCAAATTTGTAGTAAAATCATAATTATGGTCCAAAAGGCCATTTAGACGTTTAAAAAGCCTATGAATGCACCGTCTAACACGAATATCTTTCCACTTAAGATCCAAGAGCGCTTGAGTGGAAGAAGAGTATGCAGGGCGATCAACGACAATCTTAGCAGCTCTGTTCTGCAGCACCTGAGGGGAGTCCATTAATACTTTGTCATTTCTATCACCCCAAACAATGTCGCAATAATCCAAAAACGGTAATACCATGGTGCTTACAAATAGATTACGAGCGTAGAAGGTGAGAAAATGCTTAATCTACGCAGAACGCCAAGTCTTTGATTAACTTTCTTTCTCAAAAACTCGATGTGATCAGCTCAAGACAGTTTTTCATTAATTACAATGCCTAAAAACATTAACAGTAAGACTAAAATGACACGTATCTTTCAATTTCTTCGAATCGGCAATGAGCATAAACTTAGACTTCGACGTATTAAGAGTTAGCTTGTTTCTCTCCAACCAGTGCGTCAAATTCTTAAAATCCAAGTTTAGCTTGAACTGCAAATCTTCTAAGGAAGAAGAGGAAAAGGACAGCGCTGCATCATCAGCAAGTAAGACAATAGATGAATGGGACAAAGACTTGTGAACATCATTAATGTACATCAGAAATAATTCTTGGGTTGCACGTGACGTTATCATTTTCTAAAATCTAAAACTAAAGAGCCACAAAAGTTATTATCTTCATCAGGCATGAGAGGGGGTAAATTTTATCTGTGAACAACTTTTCAGCTCAAGAACATGCTTCGTCTAAAAACAGGCACGTTTTAAATTTCAGAGTTATGGCGGTGAGTGACATAAAGCAAGGAACGTGTTTATCGAAAAATACATACTTATCTCGGGATATTTAGCCTTTTTTAAAGTTAAAGTATTAGGAAAAGTGCTTATTTATTATAAAAGTTTGCTTGATCGGTTAAGATAATCAGCGGCCTAGATAGCCAAAGTAAGTTCCAGATGTTTGCACTAATGTCCGGCCGCCATGTTGGTGTTCTTTGGAGGTACACCAACATGGCGCCTCCATACTGGGCTCTGTAAATTTGGGCCGCCACGAAGCTCTTCGGAACATCTCACAGGATTGGTTGAGAAAATTATATACAAACAATGGTAATAATGGACCCTAGCCCTAAAACAATAGAGCTTCGTGCCAACAAGATCCAATGAAATTAGAGGTTCTAGAGAGCTTCGTGACAACAGGTAAATTTGTGCAAATATTTCGACAAATATTTGAACATCGGGAAAACGTACAAGACCGTAAATTGGAGAAGTGTCTTAATTATCTATCTCTTTTAACATGATAATTGCTTGAGCTTATTCACTGAATGGTTTTCGATTTTTTTTAATTGCGTGACGGTGCAACCCAAGAATAAGGGACCTAAAATGGATCACTGGGGCCCACCAACAGCCTTACGCCGAGTGCCAGAAAAGAGAACGACCCACTGCAGTCCTTTGGCAGCGAGAAGTTAAATAAGAATGAAACCAGTTGAAGCTTAATCCGGACACTCCAGCAGCCTTGAGCTTTAAGATAAGAATCTTATGGTCCACTGTGTCAAAAGCTTTTTTGAGGTCCAAATAAGCCACTCCCGTAAACTTGCCTTCGTCCATTTTAGTAAGTAATCATCAGTAAACCGACAAAGAGCAGTAGCAGTGGAGCGACGTTGTCGAAAGCCAAACTGGTTGTCAAATGGTAACTTGTTTTGAGTCAAGTGGCCATAAAGTTGAATATGTACGAATCGTTCAATTACTTTCGATACAGTTGGTAATATAGAAATTAGACGGTGGCAGGAGCCCATCACTAGGAGCCTTCAGCTACCCCATATTCCTGTCACGGCGTTTTCACAGACCGATCTATTTTTAGTTTGAATTTATCTCGAATTCAGATCCCTAGAGGCCTCAGTAACCAATAGCGACACGCACAGTTTCTAAAAATAGATAACATCACCAGAGACCCCCCACATGACTCAGACAATAATTACAGTCCGATAGAAGGTTTTGTATGAGCGCGTTGTCTTCTCGACCAGAAAATCAGGCAAAAAAAAAGGAAAGATTGGTGGTCAAGGTTTTTGGATAGCTTAAATAATGTTAAAAAGCGAACACTGCTGCTATGGGTAATGTAAAATAGATTCTGAGATGTCCAGAATTCCAGAAAAGAGGATAAATGTCACAAATTGAACGAGGGTCTTACAAAGCCGCAGTGACAGGCAGACAGATCCCAAAACCTGCAGGAATCGGAAGTCGAGAAGTTTTAGCGCGGCGGTTGCGAATAGCCAATCAACGTGAAATTACTTCAAAGTGAAACGTATTACGAAGAAACTTATCTGTTGTTTCTCCTGGTCTTGAAGAGAAGACTTATCTGTTGACTTATTGCCAGAAATTCCCCAACTCAACCACCCGAGCCGTCCGGTCAAACGAATACGACAGAACCGGAGGACATGTACATAATTATTATCTCGAGATAATTCCAAATTCAGAGCAGAATTTGGTGTACTGTGCGGAAATTTGGGGGGCCATGATTTTAATAGAGCCATTTATCCAATCACATAAACAAATCTCTGACCGTGAGCAGACATCATAGCTATGTTTGGCCCGATAAGTGTACTAAATAGCGCGGGCTAAAACTGTTTTTTTTATTTGCGAAGATTGTTGCGGGCCAGTTTCATCGAGGCAATGCAACGAATCCGATCGGAACTACGGTTATTTCTTTATCACAAATTCCTCTAGCCGGCTTGCTGACTTTCTTGTGGGTGATACACCTGAATGTCGGGCACAATAGTAATATTTTTCTCTGCCATGAGGGTAAGGAGTGTGTTCGTAAACAGCCTTCATACATGAGAAGCCCATCATATTTTGCCGCCCTCCTTCAAACTCCGTATTTTTATTATTCCACGGTACATGTCGTGGGTTTTCTCCAACATTTTGAGCTAGAGAGGCCATCGAATTGTGAAATTAATCGCAGAGTATGGCGCTGAAGAGTTCACGAGCGCTGTTGTTCCATACGTCGCTCTCAAAGAAGTAGCCCATGGAATGGTTTGTTTGTCTGAGTCACACCAGGGGGTAAATTTTCGTGACGTCATCTGTGCGCAGCGCTATTGCAATCACAAGCACGGACTTATAGTTGACATCTCGACATCATGTCGACATGTTCACGTGAGGCCGCATTGTTATATCCTCACCGAAGCGTGCTCATACAGACTGGAACTCGCTTATTTCGCGGGAAAAATATCTAAAAATAGACTGGTCTGTAAAAAATTCTGTTGCATTGGCTTATTATGGGAGTTGCAGGCTCCTAGTAATGGGCTCCTGACGGTAGTTGCCCCTGTCATGTTTGCCCCCCTTTCTGAACAAAGCCATAACCTTCGCACAACTGACGAAAATCCGAATTATTTTCTTACAATTGACATTATTAGGCCTTTTCACAAATATCCAGATACTTTTTGAGATATTTAAAAGTTTCCGAGATATTTAGAAAATTTTAGAAAATTTTGGGATATTTAGAAACATTTTTAGCTTTTCCTCGCTATTTCCTCGACAGAATACCCAGTTCTCTCATTCTATGCTAGAAACAATTCAGTTCAGCGTTTTTCCTCTTGACACTTTGCATCCATTGTGAATGTTAGTTTGCCAAGCACAAATTATTTCAAAAATTGTTTTAGTTATACTGGCGCCCCGCTGTGGAATCAACTTCCTTTTGAGGTTAGGTGTGCGGATTCCCTCATCAGGTCGTTCAAACGCAAAATCAGCAAAGCTCTGTAAGGCACGTCATTCACAGAAAGTATCTTTTTCATATAGTGTAGGTTAGAGTTATAGTTGAGTAATTTAAGTTTTTATCTTTCTGTAAATAGCTGATGAATTGCCCGTGGTTAAATAAAGTTTCATTCATGTTTGTTCATGCAATGCTTGACGAAACTGCCGACACACCATGACGTTGTCTTTGGGAACCAATGGTAGAAATGTTTTCCTGGGAAGCTGGCTTTTGTGCTAGTAAGAAAGTTTTCAATCGTCAAAAAGTAGGCAGTAACATGTGTAAGCGAGCAACAAAGTTAGCCGTTGTAGTAAGTTTAGTGTTGCTTTAGTGTGTTTGCGGTGTGCCAGCGGAGCCCAATTCTTGGGTTGCACGTTGACGTCATCATTTTCTAAAATCCAAAACTAAAGAGCCACCAAAGTTATTACCTTCATCAGGCATTAGAGGGGGTAAATTTATATCTGTTAACAATTTTTCAGCTCAATAATTTACTTCGTTTGAAAACAGGCGCGTTTTAAATTTTTGAGTAATGGCGGTTGTGTGACATAAAGCAATGAACGTGTTTGTTGAAAGATCTTAAAAATGCTGCCCTTGGCCGCAGGTAGGCTCGATTACCCACCAGACAAGAGAGAGCGGCGGAAATCGAGCCTAGGCCGCAGGCCGAGGGCAGCATTTTCAAGCCCGAGGTCACAGTTTTTCCCTAAACGGACCGAACCTAAGCCGGCCAATAACATTTTTATCGTTTTCTTCTTACCGTAAGCTGGCTTCCAAATGGGTTTGTTTACGCAATTTTGTCATTGAATCAGCTTACGCGCTGTCTACAAACCATTCGCAAAAAATCTAACGAGCCAACAAGCGAGTAAATCAGATACAATATACGAAGAAAGATGTATTAAAGACCAGATTTATTTCGATTTATTTTATGTTAGTGCATTTAGCTCCCCAGTAAGTAGCCTGCAAACAGGCTCTCCTTATGGGCTATTCCGAGATTTGCTTTCGAGCGGCGCGCGGGCGGGCGAGAGAGGGAGAGCCTGCAATGGTCCTTGTACGATTTGAGTTCTGCCTCCTTTCCCCTTGACTGATCTGTCAAGTTATCAAATTGAAATGAACCAATCACAACGAAAGCGGAAATAACCTGGTAGGTCAAGACGGCTGTCAAAAGTGAAACTTTTGATACACATGCGCTTGTTTATGAACTCGAATCCAGAAACTTCGAAGAAAACATTTCGACGAAAAGCTGGAAGAAAACCCGCTCGATTTATAAAAGTGTTCCCTGCCAATAAATTATATTTTCAAATCCCACTGTTAAAATTGTGCCATGCTTTGAAGAGATGACGTTCAGCTCGCATCATCTACTATTACATAACAACCGAGTTCCATTACGCGAAAGGTGACTCAGCGTACGGATGTTATGTATGGGTAAAAACGTTAAGACATTTTAGCCCAATTTGGCCCTTCTTTTAGCCGAAATTTTGATAAAAATAAAAATAACTGACCTCAATGTTAACACCTCCATATTCTGAAAGGCCGGGAGAGTCACGTTTCGCGTAATGAAATTCGGTCGTTGTGTAATAGAAGATGACGGCGGTAACTTTGTCACGTTTCACAAGCTGATCGTTCGCATTGTAAAAAATATAACTCCTCTGACAACGAAAGCTTAAGCCGCCTTTGTTCCAATGTGATAGGATCGTCCAAATTTGTTTACTTTTAGCGCCTCCATCTTCCTGAAGTCGCATGACACCAAGCTTTGTTTGAAAAATAAACATGTACGAAAAAACTGATTCACACTTCACGGTTGAATGCAAATGGTCGTATTTGACATGTGTCAAGTCGAATTGGCCAATCAGCAATTTACGTTCAGAATCTGAACGTATATACTCAAAGCGTACAAGGACCATTTCAGGCTCTCCCTCTCTCGCCAGCCCCCTAGCTTTTGACCGCGGGCCGTTCGAAAGCAAATCTCGGAATAACCCATACGGAGAGCCTGTTTGCAGGCTACCCAGTAAGGTCTCCAAAATTGTTTTCCTGGTGTGAAATTTCGTGCAAAGTTTGAAGTTGTACTACAAAAACAGTTTTTCTCGATCATTACGAATCGCTCGACTGAATTAGACTTTTCTATCGTAAATTGAGTAGCAGATAGCGAGGAAATTCGTTATTAAGTGAACTCCACAGCAATTCTCTCAAATACAGCAACGATTAGAGAGGATTACGCGCCATTACAGCGCCGAGCAACAAACAGCTAAACAAAACTCTCACAACTTCAAAAAATTTAATTGAATTTACATACCGCAGCAACTTTCCTTGCCATCTAAAGGTAAATAGAGATAAACTTGCGTTGATTAATCGTCTATGAAAGTGTAAAAAGAACGAAAGATTGATGACGATAACCGCTAATTCACTCACGAAAATGGATCAACTAGATGGATTCCGCCCGCTGTTGCGGTCCGCGTGAGAAAGTTCCGCCCGCTCCAGGAACCAATCAGATTGCAGGACTTGTTGAATTCCGCCCGCTCACGAGCCGAAAAAAAGTTATATATTTTTATTACAAACACACGAGTGTTTTACTGGAAAATTCACCTCTCGTAAAATTCACACAAAACTACATCCGGGACTCGAGTGGCGTGTTTTCCATATCCTCACTAGTAGTTAAAGATATCGATGATCTCATTAATATCAAGTTTGTATCTTAAATTGTACTTAAATTCGCTGGTGTATATATATATGATCGAAAAATCTTCGGGTCTTTCTCGAAGGTCTTCGGCAATCTTCAGAAATCTTTGCAAATTTTCGGAAAATGTTCGGGAACGTTCGTCTTTGTATTTTGGAAAATTTTCGGAAATCTTCGGAAAATTGTGAAAAACGCCGTCATCAGTGGGTCTATATAATAAAACGAACATTACACGTTAGCTCAAAGATATGAATTTTATGTTCCCGCGGCAAGAAAAAGATCTCACTTGTTCGCTGCGCTCACTCGAGAACATAAAATTCATATCTTCTCGCCACCGGGTAATAGTCTCTATATCCTGGGATTATTTGCCTTTTAGAGGTTAGTATTAGGAATGGTGCTTATTTAATGTTTGCTTGATCAGTTCAGATAAACAGTGGCCTAGATAGCCAAAGTAAGTTCCACTGAGATGTTTACACTATTGTCCGGCCGTCATGTTGGTGTCCCTTGGAGGTCAACAACACCAGCATGGCGGCTCCATACTGGGCTCTGTAAATTTGTCCAAAATATTTCGACAAATATTTGAAGTTCAGGAAATTGTACAGACCTAACACTTGGAGAAGTGTCTTATTTATTTATCTTTTATAAAATTAGAGTTTCTCGACTTGATATACTGAATGGTTTTCGAATTATTTTTTAATTTCGTGACAGTGCAACCCAAGATTTGAAGTATATAACTCGACGAAATCAAGGAGCCGAATATTGCTTCTTGTGGTTATAAACACGTAACTGTTTTGCATGACTGACGTAATTTCCTACAGTTGATGATGACTTTGCTGTTTTATCGTTACCATGAGATAATATACTAGTGTCTGTGTAAAGAAAACGTTTCCGTTCCATAAGAAGAAAATATCATTTTTTTAGATAGACCGTTCCTGGTTGTAAATTACATTTGCAATCGCGTGAATGCTCGATGCCAACAATCCCGCATTTCGAGCTCATTTGAAAGTTTAAAATTAGGAAATGATGCAAATTAGCATTAGTATAGGTATCAACAATTTCTCGCTCGGCGGTAAGGACTTTTTTTTAGTAACTAGAGTTATTGTGTTGCAGTTTCTGACTATAGAGCTGTTTTCGATTGATTTCAGAAATTTGAAACTGTTTTCCACGATTATAAACATTTCACGAAGGGAAAATGCGAGGGTTTGCTTCCGATTTTCGCGTCAAATAAATGTTAGGCGCGCATATGAGCGCGTGCACAAACACAACGAAATAAATTTCCGTCAAGCTAAGCTCTATAGCAAAATAAATGCTCATTTCGAGCATGGTGACCTATATCATTTTTATTACGTACTAATATAGCATACATATTAACCTCTCTAATTTTCAGACGGAAAAAACACAACAACAACAATGAGCTTTACTTGCATGGCTATAAAAGGGAGTTACAGCATTGCAAAAGCGTTATTAGAATAACGAGAGAAAGGTATATGTCAAAGCGTGCACCGGCAAAATCGTTACTCTGGAATGTAAATCATGACCTCGGAAAAAACCGGAAAAGACTGTACCAACTGTTTACGCCCACGTCATTTTAAATGGTATTTTTCCGCAAATTTTATATGATATTGTTCCATATACTCGACACTTCCTACCTGTCAAGTTTTTATTTTTCTCAAGTATTAATTTAATAAACTATGCTTCCAGCTAAAGCAAAATGAAACGTGGACCGATGAAAAATGCACTTGATTAGCACCCGGAGTACAGGCATAATCACATCTCCTAAGTTAGCATGGTGACCTATCATTTTTATTGATTTTTTTTCAAAACAGTGCTTGGAAGAGAAAAGGAAAGGGAAAGTTTCAAAATCTTCATCGGCAACTTTTATTTCTGTGTAATCACCTTAAATTTCACCGCGTGCTTTTAAACTCTCTCATAAGCTTGTTTATATATTGCTTTGAAGTCCAATTTTTAAAGAGAGTTTTTGGAATGCGTGTGTTCTACGTGAATTTGTAATTCGAGATTTTTATTTACTCCGACGGTAAAAACACCCAGAAAAGGTCTTTTGAATGACCTTTCAAACGAATATAAAATTATACCTGTTCCGAGATGAATTTCCAGTGGAAAAAAAGATTTTTGATAAGCGCTATGGTTTTAATTTTTTTCTCGCGAAAAGAGTTAATATATGGCGCTCGCGCCATGCTTGTTATTCAATTTGCTGGGAAAAAACGGCCTGAATGACAAAATCTTGACCAAGAAAAGAGCCTATCAGAAAGCCCTTATCTATTTGAGGACTACCTTGCCTTACAATAATTTTCGTTCTGTTTTTAGGCTCAAAAATCAACTGAAACTGATGTTAATAAACATTTCGTAAGTTCTTTGGCCTCCCTCACTGGCAACTTCCTCGGGAAGAAAATCAATGCAATCATTACATTACCTCCTACACAAAATCACGTTTGCTGTGAACTAGTCTCTACCTAGAAATGTAGTTTCAAAACGACTTTATTATAACTATAGTTTTAATTCCTATCTATCTAAATTGCATCAACCCCAAATCCCTCTCTCTTCCTGGATAAAACCCTTTGAAAAACATGAGTAACAGCAACTTCCACGGAACCACTATGTCATTTGGAAATACATTATTCTAAAAAGGTTACAAAAATTCGCAGCGTGAAAAATCAGAAAATTGTCGAAAGCAAATTCCTGACAGGAAACCCGATCGTTATATTACGTGAAAAGAAAAAAAGTCGCTCCATGAAGTTGATGAGAACTTCAAAAACTGGCATCAATTACCTTGAGTTTACAATGACATGGAGCGTTTATTCCGGCGTCCATTTTTGTGAATCGACGTGCTAAGTTACTTTAATTCAGTGTTATTATATTTTAGCAACAGTTGTAGCCCAGGCGCTTCTCTGTAAGCGATTGAATGATCCTGAAAAGACTTCCCTCGTGTTTTGGAATCGGTTTACAAGTCGAGGAATATCTGAAAAAAATTTAGTTTCCTTTTTTTTACGTAACTTGAGTTTCTCTTTTATCGAATGAATCGATCTGGCATATTGTTTTGTTCAATTCTTTCTGCCCTCATCAAAAAGGTGGACCTTATGCTAGACTACACTCGGCTATCTCGCCCTAAACCCAACCGAACCGGGAGACTGTTCGCAGGCTATTAGCGCAATGTTCTTTTATTAAGTGCTGTTACCTCTTGCCAAATTCTGATTTCTGCTTTGATAATATGATCTTCTAAGATCGAGATAAAGTCATCCCAATTTTTTTGCGTCTTTTATAATTCAATTTCTTGAACAAATCCTTGATTGTTATTGTTGTTTCATTTGCCTGTATTAGTTACTAGATTTATGTGCTAAACTATACGAAAACTCAATTAAACCCATGCACGTGCTGAAATATACGAAAGCTCATAAGAAAAAAACCCATTTGCTTAAATATACCAAAACTCGATAATTCAGTTCGTGACCTCGAGTAAACCAATATCAACTGAGGAAATTAAGAAATAAATCTATTTGTAATCACAAATTAAAGAGTTCGTCATTATCAACTTTCTATTAAGTTTGGCTATATTCTTCAATTTACAACGTATATGTTGTTTTCTTTTGAAATCGCTATTTTATATATGTTTGTAATTAAATGCCTGTTGAGCTATTTGTAAGATTTATGGCTCAATTCTAAGTCATTGTCAATACTATTCACCATTAAAACCACTGAAATGTCAAAAGGCATCAATCAATAATATAATTACTGAGTGTTTTGATTCACACTTGCTATGCTTTGTGATTCGTCAAGCGAGCGTCTTTTGTTTTTATTTACATTTTTTGTAAACATTGCCTATATTAATGGTCTCTTCCTGACACATATTGGCTTTTCCCTGAACATTTCATTAGGCGAAAAGCTATATCAATTAACTAATGGCTTTCAAGCAAGTAATTAACTTTCCCGCTTAAAATTCTATCAGTTTCCAGGGAGTTTTCTTTCAACCTCTGATGAGTGAATTTGCATATTACGTTCGTCAGAACTTTGGTTCCGCAACACCAGTGATGCGATAGCTTCAATTTACTCAGCCAGAAACAAGCAAAAATCTGTTCCGGAGTCGTCTTGAGTCACTGACGGAGGAAAAGCTCGTTTACTTACAAAACTTCTAATTGTCCAGTGTAATTCCCATCCAGGTCAGTGGTATTTGTTATCCCTTTTTTAATTTCGGTTTTCCTAAAGTGTGTCACGTTCGACAAATAATGTTCAACACCAAGCAGATCAAATTTAAAGTTGGACTTAACAAATATAGCTTGTGCAAACTGGCACATATTTCAGATGTATACTACATTTGATTTAGAAATATGTTGTAGAAAGACTGATCTCTTCATAGGACCACTTCTTTAAAAACAGGCTAAGCTATTACCATATATTTATAACTGCGTTTACCTCAGTGAGGCAAAAGATGCGTGAGAGATGTGATGCATGAAAACAGAATTACGTGCTTCTAATACTCACCCAACACTGTCTAGGGAATTGAGAATCCAATTGATGCAAAGAGTTTTCTTTCTTTATTAGAAACAAGAGCCATTTAGGACAGGCTTGCGTCCAAGCGCGTCATGTCATCCACGAACAGCACTAAAACTTACAACCTTTGGTCAACAAACGGCGATGAGTTTATCGCGGCCGTAATTGTCTTAGGTAAGTATGTGTACAAATTCATGGGGACTTTAACTTTTTCCCCGAATTCTGTATTAAAGTAAATTTATACGAAGTTTGTGATTGCCTTCCCTGAAATTAAATAAAAGTTTAATTAACAGAAGCCAGGTGAATTTATGTCAGATGGTATATCTGCTTGACAAGCAATTCTATGCAAGGAAGAATAAAACGATTACTGAAGCATTTTTTTTTGTGTGTGTAGATTTAATTTTTATTTTTCACACTGTATTCATCTCGTCTAAATGAACTAAACTAGCGTTCGGGTATACGGTCGAGCAGGTCCATTTGGTGACCGACTCAACAGACATCGTGGAATAAAGATTTACGTTGTCCCGAAAGCATCAAGCTGACAAGAGTATGTTCCCTATCCGTAAAGACGAATAGTGTTGTGTATAATCGTAGCTTATCTTGTTTGTGTCGATCTTTGTTCAACAGGCAACTTTTTCATCCAAACAAATAACAGCAGTGATGAATTTGTCATTGATACTCGGTTAAGCAATTCTCCCGAAACTATTTCGTTTCAATTTGATGCTGTCTTCGGAAGCTGGGTTTTACATGTAAACTCGTGAATCTGATAAGTTTAAGCAAGGGAAAGGGCTAGATTACTAAAAGCAGATGAAAAAATTCAAAGAATCACACGCATTTGCAGAGTCTCAAGACAATGTTCTCACTTTATTGGTGTCTTATTGTGTATTGCTTCTTTATCTGTAACCATGGTTACCGTTCAAGCTGAAATCACAACTTAAAGGCGCTTGTAAATATTTCCAATACGTCGAGAATATCGTGGGCCTAGTTCAACTTTAAATTTTTAATTAGCGTTCAATCTTTTTTCAGTGCCTTAATTGCAACTTTTTCGGTCATAGGTCTAAATTCATAATAATAAAACAAGTGTTAGATAATGGGTTTATACAATTTCAAAAGAATAACACAGGCTGGGGTTCAGGTATATCGACCATTGTCTTGACATGTGAATTTTCATTGAAAAGGTTTATTTGCGCGCTTATCCCGAAAAACTAACCCAAGACTCCATTAGCAGCTGTTTCTTACAAAGGTAATCCCACGCTCTCACTGCTGAAGGTTTTTCGCGGGGAAAACAAAGACTGTCCCCGGGGAGAGGCGGAAATTTTGCTTCAACTTTATTTTTCTCTCAAAATTGTTTTTTTTGTTTTTGTTTTTTTTGTTTTTTTTCATTCAACTTAATCTGTGTCAATGTAGCTTTGGGGTTTTCTAATAATGGCAAGCTCGATAAAACGTAGATTAAAGGGCAACGCCGCCTGCAGAACCAGAATCAATATGACAGCAACAATTAACAATATCCATTAAATTCATTTTAATCATGTTTCTTACATGTGGTTAGTGGATCAGGATTTGCTGATAGTAACGTGTCTTAAAGGCAATTGTGGGCAGTTTTGTTTAATTGGTAATGTTTTTTTTTCTCCTTTGCAAATGTTTCTTTACATATTCACTCCCAATCACCTTAACTAAAATAATTTGTTGTTTTTTAAGTCGTAAATTCAGTTTTTTGGGGTAGGGATTTCTCAGTCTACCTACTTACTGCCGGAACATGATGGAACTCAGCTCTGCTCTCAAAGTAACTGTGAACGGAGAGCATTAAGAACAAAATTAAACTAATAACTAATGCTTCCCGACTAATCCTTCTCCTCAATAGAATGTCACTGTGATCTTTAATTTCCATGACATGCTGTCACTTCTCCCAAATCACAGAGCTACATTTATAACTTCCAAAACTATTGAAATCGTATTTGCCCAGGAATAAAGCCACAGATAGTAAGTCGTTGAGGTATCACTTGAGCGTTTTCCTAATTAATACTAGCAAGACTAGTTCAGTATTTAGATCTCGAAATAAATAAATATATTGAGATACGGGTTAACTTTTCACATGGAACAGGCTAATGGCAGTCGTCCATTTCTGTAATTTCATGATCCACTCAACAGTTTTTATTTTTCTTGTTCATGCTTTCGAAAATGAAACATGGGTAGGAATTTGGGTTAAATGAACGTTTTTGTGACTTTGTTGGCCTCGAGTTGAACTGTTGAAACAGAGGAAAAACGATTGAGAACAATACCAGAACGGCTTGATCATCAGACGAAAATCAAGTGCGCTGGATTATTGGTTTCCTTCCCCGAGGTGGGGGGGGGGGGTACTCCCTTGTATGGGCTATATAGGTTGTGCGGCCCCAAAGGGTATGGTTTTTCAGCCGTTTTAGTCATAAATAGGGTATCGATCTTAGCTGACTTTGGCCATTTTGGTCATAAATAGGGTATAGTTTTTGTACTCTAGCCTTGATATGGGTACGTTCTTAAGCCTAGAATCGAAGCCACTTTTTCATCATTATCGTAAAGAAAATCAACAAAAGCTCTTAACAAATTGAGTTGAGAGAATTTAAAATTGGTCTCAACTAGAGATCCAGTTATAACGCAGGTCTGAAACGGGGGGTGATGCAAGGTTCAGGTTTTAAAAAGGGTTTCGAATTTTTGGTCTGGCCATAAATAGAGTAGGGAATATTGCAGACTTTGGTCATAAATAGGGTAAGGTTTGGGGGAGCGGGCCGCACACCCCCACCCAATTTTTCTGGGAGTGCCCCCCCCCCCCCGGTTTCCTTCACTGTTAACATTGGTCCAACACTTAGTTATTTCTTTCTTTCTCGAAATCTATATTAGTTTAATTTTTCCCATCAGCGCTACCTTGCCTTAAAAAAATAAATCTGTGCCGCATGCACTAGGAATACTTCTCCAATTGTTGGACATACTGATCGACTCTCTTGGTCGGGCCGGGCATGTTGATGACGAAATAAGAATAGTGCTGTCTTAAATAGGTGCTTTTAAACGGGTATATGACCCTTAGTTACAGTATGTTATACCACTGTTTGGTTACTCCAGCCCCGTTTTGGTCTGTTGGAACTTTCAATTAAGCGATAAACTACGAAGTATTTTCCAAAGTGTTGCGTCAATGCAGAGCCAAAAAAACCAAAATGGCCGTATTGGTGCAAGTTTTTAAACAATTTAGCAGCGTGCCCCAGGGGCACTTACAAGAACTTTTTGCACCACGTTTCACAGAACATGAACTCAGAGATGTAACAGGTAAAGCCGCCAAAAAAGTCTTTAAAGGAGTCGGTTACAGTGGGTCCCTCATAATGGAACGCGTTGCCTCAAGAAGTGAGAAATGTAGGCACGACAGTTTAAAAGCAAAATCAATAGCATTTCAGATAAATCGCATCCCAACACCGCAACCACTATGTAAAACAGTTTTATTGCTAACATTTTTTTTAAATTGATGCATTTTAATCTAGATGATGTTTATCGCATGTTGAAATCAAGGCCATCTAACTTCAGGAGTTAAAATAAATCTGCTTATATAATTCTTTCTAATATTACAGGACTCGTATCACTGGTTGGCTTAATCGGTAACAGCTTTGTTATTTCAATAATTGTCTCGAGTCGTCGCCGCGGTCAGCGGTCTGCAGTGCAGCTATTTCTCCTCCACTTGGCGATTTCAGATCTGCTCGTGTGCATAGTGTGTATACCACTGACCTTGTGGCTCATTTTTTACTATCCCGAAGAAAACGTGAAAGGTGCAAGTGGTCTTTGCAAGTTCACACGGTTTGTCCAGGTTGGTAGCTAAAACATCGTTTTGGGTGCGTTTTCAGAAACTTAGGACACAGTGACATACATTGTAACTGAAAAGCTGTAACAGTTAAGGGAACCGGAATAGTAATCATATAATTCCTTTTTCTATCCCAATTCGATAATCTCAATACAACGTTCAGATGAGACCGAATCGGCATAATTCACTCGCAGACTCAGCCTATTCCAATGCAATATAAACACCCCTCTCTAAATTCAATCGCAGAAAAATTGTAAAACGTTTAATCTCTCGGCGTCAAACCAAGACTAAGAATCCACAGTTAAAGGGGCATTGTCGAGCTATTTGGGAACTTTATGAAGAACTAGAAGATAACTTCACATCAATTGAATTCCAAAAGTAATGATCTTGTTTTGTTATTAAAGACTATTTGAAGATACTGAAACTGTTTCCTGTCGTCTGTCGCCTCGGATGGCAGGGATGGAAATAGATTGAAACTTGAAAAATTGGCTAATTTTTCCGAGTTTTGATGCTACGTTCAAAAAATCCTCAAGAAATTTATTATGTTTAGCCCTCTCTGATAAAATTTATTTGATATCTTCGTCGTAGCTTTACAGAAGCATTTTTGTTTATGATAAAAGACTCAAAGTAGTGATTTTAGCACAAAATTGACCTAAAACAACAAAATCCTCGTTTGGTTGAGATATATTATTTTCAGCTAATCGTTAACAACTGCATTATAATCGAGTAATGCATTGATTGCTTCATTTACTGTTTACAGGCCGTTCGTAAAATGTTAACCACTTCTCATTTGCTCCTCAGTTTCTGGCGCCATCAAGCTCCATGTGTTTACTGACCGTCATCAGCATTGATCGATACTACTCCCTTGTTCGACCCCTGCAAGCTATGAAGCCCTGGCTTCGTCCTAAAGTGTTAATAACTATTGGATGGACTTACGCCGGCGCCATCTTCCTGCCCACGTTCTACTTTGTAGACACCGAAGAAGTCCAATGGGCAAATGGAACGTTCTGGTATTGCAGCACCGTTCCCAATAACACGTTGGCGGGCTTCAGCTACCTAGTGTTCCTTTCAATCTTTGGATTCCTCATTCAGTTGGTCACAATCATTGTATTGTACAGCCGTGTTGGAAAGGCAGTCTGGAGCCGCGAAAGAAAAATTTCCCGCACGGGCACGGTGTCCGCTGCCAATGTTAAGTCTCTCGACAAAACAAAGAAACGCGTTACCCAAATGCTTCTTACTGTTGTCATATTCTTTCTTGTTTGCTGGGCGCCGTTTGTGATTTACACCGGCTTCATTGAGAGATATGTCGCCGACTTTCCTAACCCAGCTGATGGCGTTCGAGTGATCAGCTATGGCCTTGGGCTTTTCAATTCAGTTTGCAATCCTTTCATTTACTTTTTTAACAGCCCAAGTTTCCGGAGGGATTCCTTGCGGAAGGTTTGTTTAGAGACCGTAAATCCCACGGAGGGGAGGCCAGGAGGAAATAGCGACGGCTCATCAAGGAGCACCGTAATAAGCCGAGTAGATACCATGGCGAAGGGAGGGGAAAAGAGCACAGTGGCAAATGGCTATGGAAACTCCGCTTACGAGAAAGAGACATATGACACTAGACTATAACACGTGTCTGATATACTTACACTTAAGACAACCCTTCAATTAAGCCTGTTTCTCGTATGCCGCCGTCCTACCTGCAATTACGGTAAGAATAATTTATCGTCACGTGTTGGTGATGATCGAGTTCTTCAGTGGTCGAAATCTTGAGGATTAACTACACATTTGTTAAATTCAGTTTTTTGATTGGGAAGCTCACGATGGCACCTTTAATTGAGACCAGGAGCCATAATCAGGGATGGAGACCGTAAGTCTTGGGATGCGCGTGGACCCATGATATGGGACAATTTTTCTATTTTTAGAACAAATTGCGCCATCCTGACGTCATATATCCGCGCTGATCCACGCACGTGTCTAGGGCTCTCGCGTGGATGTGGTCACGTTGTGTGATGAAATGGTGAGAGCTGCGAGATTCTCTTGCCGATTTTTCACAACGATGACGGGGAATAAGGCAGAGAAGAACCAGTGCTCTTCTATGGACTTTTACGCCCTGATTTAATGGAAAAGGCGTGTTTTTCAGGGTCGAGAATTTCTTTAATTTCGTGCTGTGAATGAATAAAATCCGCTCGCCGGCTAGTTTTTCCCGTAAACTTTTGTGTTTGTTTTGTAGAGAAAAGTTTTGTAAGAAAACTGTTTACTCCAGTATCGAGTTAATTTGTGAGTTTGCCAAACAATGCTTTATCACAACCAAAACCTGTTTTTGATAGTTTCTTGTTGTTTCTGCTCATTTGGCGAGTTTGCAAAAGTTTTTGAAAGGCAAGTCTGACGCCTGTGACTCGTACGAGTAGTTCATTTGCTGTGCAGCGTGCACTTTCAAGTCCGAGTCGGTGTTTTCAGATTGTGAACAAATCGTGAAAAACATTTATGTCGTTGTCTTCTGTGCTGAGATACTACAACAACTTGATTTTCACCAACGTTCACCAAAAGGCTACTAACATCATGTGCGTTTCTTTCACATAGAAAAACTTTACACTGCGAAAATAAAATAGACAAGGAGTTTTGACTCAATCGAAATCTTTATTCGAGTTCATTAAAAGCATTATCGTAACTTTTATGATTATTGCTGCTGTATTCACAAATTTTCAGCTAAGCTTTTAATATGTTCTCAAACATTAGTCAACCTTAAACATACACTGAACATATTCAAAAACTAGAGATATTATATGAGTTCGATGTACGTTTTCACACCAAACATGCCAAAGTACGAAGTCTAATTTGTCATGTTTTACTAGCTGTGCAAAACACGCATCGGCGGGCGCTCTCATTCATCGACAACAGACAATTTATTGGATTTTTACACAAACAAAACTAAGCAGCGTCTACGCAGTACGGACATAAACCTATTGTCACTTATTGGGCCTAAACGCTGCTATATCCAAACATATCCAACCAGTCTTTTTTTCTCTGTTATGGAAAAGCTGTTAATCATCTTCATGTGTAAAATTTAGATTGGAGTAATGTGAAGTTCTTGTACTCAGCCGAATTCAACTTGATCAGCGATATAAAGCGGGACATACCTAAATTCGGCACTGTCTTCACTCAAACTAGAGCAACTGACGGCGAAAATACTTAAGCAAAATTCCAACGGTCATAAAGGCGTTGAGCTGTGGGCCAAAAGCATAAACGATTTCGGGAATTTCGGACACCATTTCCCCTGCGAGACATCCGCGAAAATCCTCGCAGCAATGTACGCGCGTGAGCCGCAGGCGATGACGCAATTTGTTCTAAAAATAGAAAAATTGTCCCATATCATGGCGCCAACCCCAATACTAGAAATGGCGCGCGCTTACGGTCTCCGTCCCCGATTAGGGCTCCTGTTGAGACACGGTTCATTTCAAAACAATCCATATCGTAAAAAGTTTAAAATGAGTGGATAAAGTAAAAAACAAAGAAATTATTGAAACAAACAAAGAAAACAAACAAACAGGCATATATAAACTTGTAGCCATTGGCAGGTAACCGCCACAGAAAACCAAACTTCCATCTAACCTTTTTATTACTAGCTTTCTTGAAGATCGTTCAGGGACTTAATGAAATCGCAAAGATAATGTAAGGTTTCCGACCATTGCCGAAGAATCCACGAATACGTTACACGACGGCTTCCGAACGTAACAAAAGTCTTCCATTTACCGTAAGTTACACTTACAGATATGCTCACCCTTGACGGTTACTTGAAGACTCCAAAGTTTCTAATAAGTTCAACTGCTATTTCAGCTCTGGTTTTGATTTTTCTTACGTGCCTTACAGTCAAGCAATGAGGATTATTATCGTGCAATTTTGAGAGCAACATATTTTAGCCCATGGCTCAAAATTGTACTCGAAATCATGCGAACATCACACTAAACGAACTCATTATATATTAATATATATCCATGTTATTTAAATTCATACCGTGTGTCAGCTCTATACACATAAGCAGTACGTTACGGTGTGGATTTAACACTAATTGATACAAGCGCCTTTTGAGTGCATGACTTCCAGCTGGTATAAAACAAAACTTAACTGTCCGGCCCTAACAACGGGGACTAAAAATGCAATATTGTGTAGAATAGTATTATCGCTGCATCAAATATCTGGAACATTTTTATAGCCTATGTATTGTAATCATAAAGCTTCCGCTGTTTTATGGCTTGAAGTTTGCGCAAAATATTGTGAAAATTTTGAAAGAAAGAAGAATTATTATATGGTAGCTTGAGAATATGGCAGCGGTGAAGTATTGAAGTATTATGTTATCAGAAAATAATATTTATCTTGCATGACATACGGGTGTTAAACGACCTGAAAATATGGAGATCGAGGAAGGGGTCTATTGCTTTTACTTACAGGTTAACGCACTCAGCGGTGAATTATCGGG
Organism: Platygyra sinensis; assembly: GCA_019787425.1. Classification (NCBI taxonomy): domain Eukaryota; kingdom Metazoa; phylum Cnidaria; class Anthozoa; order Scleractinia; family Merulinidae; genus Platygyra; species Platygyra sinensis. The sequence goes on from JAHPZR010013925.1 coordinate 36,349, forward strand.
ATTTACCTGCACGACTTAAGCGGCTAACAATGAACGAGGTTTGCGGAGTGCGATATTAAAAATTTCCAGTTCATTGTTAGTGAACGAGTTCAGGTAAATCCTGATAATTAACGAGCAATGAGTGCGTTAACACTTTTATTATTCAAATTGAATACGCTGCAAACAAAAATCGTTAAACTTTGAGTCAGCCGAAGCCATGGTGTAATGACAGTGGTGTGTTGAATTTAGACCACAATAATGCCGTCAAGGAGGTTGTTTCGTCACAACCCAGTGTCACGTGGTACAAATCAGCTAATCAGAAAATCCGACTTCGTAGAGTGTATGAAAGTTGAATAATAATATTATTTATGCAATATATATTTAAAACGATCGACAACTGAGCAATTTAATTTGAGCACTGCATGATGATAAAGAATGAAAATTTGTAACCTTCCTGGATGGCGCATGACTCGAAACAAAGTACTATTTTATTATTGTTATCCAAAACATATACAGTGCTTTAGTTTCTCAAGTTATCACCTACTTGTATTTATAATAGTTATTTCTTTAGGCTAGATTCCTCTTTGGGTAACTGGTTATCATGCTGAAGTACCAATATAGCCTGTATTGTAGCAGATTATTGCCAGTTGGATTAAAAACGACGTTTAAAATACCGTGTATTGCTGCGAGGCGCCGCTAAATAATCGTTATGTGGCTAGGTTCCTGACTCTTTGAGAAGACTGATTGGAATACCATTGCCCAGCAACTGAGTGTGCGCAGAAATGTCGAGAAGGGCGACCACGATTGGCATAGCTGTTCCAGGCAATAAATTTTAATTTATTCAGCTCTCAGCCGTTTGACACTGATACAAATGATGGGAAAGAGTCAATTCCGGTTTTTATTATCTGGCTGCACTGGTCCGCGATGAAAGGAGAATTGCCTTTCGTTTCCTTAGCGGTGTACATCAGCTTTACGACACGGACCGCTAACCCCATCTACACTACACTGGAGAAATTTGAAAACAGAGTTTACTCTGAAAACGCATGCATCAAATGTTATCCGTCCATGCAGAGTCAGAGGGATGCGAAAAACTGAGCAACAATCACAGCGTCATTCTGTTTGAGGAAAACTGATGATCACCTGATCATCGTGACATCATTGTTTTCGAAAAGCTTTGTTTTCAAAATGTTATCAGTCAACACTAAAACGTAATGCTGGCGTTTTTTTCGGAATTTAAAATGAGTTTTCGAAAAGCTCCATTTTCGTGACGTATAATAGAAGACGTCAGGCCTAACCGTAGAGATAAAGCTACGTTTTTAAATTTTCCCGGGGTAGTCAGTGTCGACAGAGCGCAGCCTAGCTAAGATTGACAGGTAACGAATTAATTTCGGCAAATTGCTTTTTCAATCCATTGCACAAAATAAACAGTTCGTTAATAAGTAGAAATCTTTTTCCCTTCATGTGAAACTTAGTAATTGGTGAAATTTTGGGCTCTTAAGGTAATTCTCCTGAAATAAAACTGACAATAGATTTTCGTTCAAACTTTGCCCACTGAATATTTATCATATGAGAACTTCAATTTTGAAATAAAAAAGAGGGGTGCCCATACTCATTAAGGAGCACTGGGGCATTGAAAATGACCCATTTTGGCATTATTTAATGCTTATTACAAGAACGCATTCCCAGTAATAATTGTAAATTTTTGTGACCGAGACTCACGAGAACACGCATTAAACTGGACTCAATGCATTGCATCGGACACAATTAAACTTTTTAAGTTTGATTAAGACAGAAAGCTGAATTCTTGATTAAACTTTCAACCAAATTTCTTGACATGGTTACCATAGGGCAAAATAGAAAAGACGACAGTTTACTTGCTGTTTTCGTTATTTATTCAATTTTCAGCAATAGGAATCAGATCAGTCTTTCCTCAAGCAAAGTTTATGATAAGTTGATTACAATGACTGAAAAAAAATTGGGGTGCCCGTGCTCGTTGGTGAGCTATAGCCATTTTCCAACTGACAGCGCTCAATATCAAGGCAAATCCGCCATGTTTTCAACATGCGCGTGCACGCGGGCGCGCTAAATGACGCCATAAATTATGCGCAGAAAGGATGCGCAGTGCAAGGAATAACCTTAAGGTGTCATATTTGAGGAGAAACTGGCTTTTTAAAAAAGGCAAAATTTCAGGAAGGCAAATGTTCTAATGAGTTCACACATTCTTTGTAAGATTTTGAGCTCTCAACTCACGCCACACGAAAAATATTTAATACATCGGGCTTTAAATCCTCAGGACAGTTAAACGTACCGTGCCTTTCAAAATTCAGAATTAAAAATTTCATGGTTTCTCTATCCGAAACTATATCGCTGCTAACAAGGTTAGCTTGTATTGTAAACAAAGATCCTCCTGATGTATTCCGACCTCACGCTTATTCAATAAATAACATATACATATGACATATTAATATAGAAAAGAAACTTTTACAGTATATGTAACTGCAAAAATGACGATTACTAGGTTTAACTGGCTTGCAGTATTACATGAAAGCAAATTACTTTATATCCCGGCGGAGTAATAATCGTCCAAACATATTACTCTGAGTTGAAAGATTCGTGCTACACATTTTAAGCCGTGAAATTCGAAAAACCCGTTAGTTCTAGTTGTTGTTTGATTATAGTCGATCTATTTTTTCATTTTTTTCATTTTGTATTTAAGGCTAAGACTGCAGTTTCAGATTAGCTAGTAAAAAAAATTATGTTGGTTGTTTGGAAAAAATCTCGCAGGGTAGCGTGACTGAAAAAAAAAACCGTGAAAAAAAAAGAAATAAAGAAAATAATTCCTACAGGGTGAATTGCACTGTCGGGCTTGTTTGCAAACTGTATTAGCTTGACTGAAGGCAACTTAGCAGCCACTGTTTTACTGCAGTTTTAATTTATTTGTCCTAGAGGAATCCCCATTCACCTGGTGTTCATTACGATTAGGAAAACGGTCATTTTCCCATTTCAAGGCTGATACATTTTGTGCGTAGCAACCTCATTATTGACACTGCTAGCTCAACACCCTTGCATAAAAACCCCTGTGGATAATTATGGCTTAAAAGTGATCAAGATAAACATATGTTGTAAACAGCCATCCTGCTTGATTCGTTTGCAATTAAGCAAGTACCAACCGTGTTTTGAAAGCCTCTTCATATAGGAGTGATTCCACATCTGACATGTATAAATGACGATTGTGGACACAGATGTGCTCACCCAAGACGAACTGTAACACTTCCCATAAGAGGGCCGCTAAGATCAACATTCGACAAACGTCGTAATCAAAGACAATCATGGAGGTGTTTAATAACAAAACTTATGCGTTTAATATGGGTTATGCGCAGTTTCAATCTACTTTTGTTAGGTTTTTGGCAAAGTAAATTTAAACGATGCATTATCATTCAAGTTTAATCGATCTTGAAAATCGGCTGAAAATCATGGAAATCGCACCAAAAAAGCTTCAGCTTTGCAAAATGTTCTCGGCCGACATGCCCCCAGATATCCCAACGGGAATATTTGCAATTGTGACTGGACGGCCACTAACAGAATCCCAGCTAAAACCTTAATTCCCTGCCCGGGTTAAAGGGAAAGGAGTTGATAAAATTGACATTTCCCTAAACATGGAACAAAGAATGCAATGCAGTCTCATCAGTTAAGCAATAGCAAAACGACTGTATGAAAGATAAAAAAAATGTATTTGTTTGAAGCCTGTTCCAAGCAATCAGATTGTGGCAAGTGTCAAGATGGCGATTGCACGGACAATTTTTAATCCTGAGAAACCTGCCAATGTAAGCGAAATTTCACCTTGTTTTTATTGTTCCTGGCCCGCCTCGATTAGCTTCTGCTACCTGCCGTGCCAGGTCTGTCAGTACTGTGTTATGTGCAAAAATGCAACAAAGTTGTCTTGTCTTGTCTTTTCTTTTTGTCACACTGATAACAACTGAAAATGGTCATTCGCGGAGTAGGTTGCTGTACTGTATCAAATCTGTAAACAATGACCTTTGTGGCAGATATAGTATTTTCTTTTATACAATTCAAATATGGTCCAAAATGATATATCTGAGCGATTCTGCTTTGGTACTTTGAAATACTTTTAATTGGTCTTCTATGTATTATTCTGCGTTTAGCATGATGTAGAAGTAGTTTATCTTCCATACTTTCAAATGAAATATGTTACTGTTTATGAATGTTGAAGTAATCTTTTTGGGGAATTAGCAGATCACTCCAACACTCGTCTGTTTGGTTACTTCACTTTTAATTCGCAATGATGATCTCTCTAGTACAGTTGTCACGTTTTCCTACTTCAGCTCTTGACTGTAAACAGCTATTACAATTAGAACTACAACTTCAACTTTAACTAAAACTACAACTGCAACAACTTCTACTCCTAGGAGCTAACTCGTCACGTTCCTTTTAAAGGGGCAACTACTTGATCCATCAAATCAATGCCAAACTGTCGGTTAGGCTAACATAATGTCATGCGGCGCAATTCACATAAGGCCCAAGTGCGACTGCGCACCAAACTATTTAGCAGATTTTCCTTCAAAGTTTTCAAGGTAGACTGAAACTTTTTCTGCCTTGATTTAAACCAACTATTCCTAAGTGGTTGACCTAACTAAGGTAACGTGAATAATATAAAAGTGACAATCTTGATTTTCACCGATTAAAAGTTAAGGATAACACTAAGTTAAGAAAGAAAAGTTGTTGTTAAATATTTCATACAACATAAGTATTACTAATAGAACAATGGCTCAACTCCAAGTTCGTGGGCTGGCCTTTTCTCAGTGTAAAGCCCGCCTGGTCCATATCATTATCTGTTTGCGTGCTCTTGAGTTCAAACATATACAAATAAACACCTCAGTGTTGATTGTGGTAATCACACTTTTGTTGGCTCTTAGTCACACTTTTGCTGGCTCTTTATGCGAGGTATTAACGAGATACGAATCTTAATTAGACAGCCGTATTTCGATGTTCAAACAAGACTACTAAACCAATAAAGTTTGGCTGAAAAATTACACAACAAAATCCTGACAAGTTACAGAATGCCAAATGGTTATTTCCAGGAGGAGCGCTTCCAAAAGCCAAACTGACATCAGATTTACTTCATAATCCTAAAACCAAACATCAGATTTACTTCATTATCTTAACTGACGTCAAGAGAAACCAACCATAGCAACTGAGTAAATACAGCTGGAAAAGTCACGAAATGATGGTGTTCGATGAATCTGAATAAACTCAAGCTTAATAACATAGCATTAGAGGGAATATAAATTTAGCAGTAATGAAATAGAAAGTCAAGTAACCCTTTTTAAATGCTCTGAAATATCACACGATTATATCACGCAACACCAAAAACAAGTTTTACCTTAACAAATTAATAACGAATGAGTAACTCAATAGAATACACTCTAGCTTGCATTTTTATTCTCTAACATGAATCTAAGCGAAAAACTGATGCCATTCATTCCTTTGAATATATACCTCGACATTTCTAGGAAACTACAGAGAACGAAAAACGTCACTGAATTTGCAGAGACTTATTGATTTCCATAAAATAACATGAATAATAAATGGTATCAACACCTCGTTTGCTGCTGTCTACTTACAAGGACGTAGATCCCAAGAAATCCGCTTTTCTTGCTTCTAAATCAGGTAACTGGGCTCATCAAGGAGGTCAAAGCTCACAAAACCTGATACAACCTAAGTTATCGCGAAAAAAAGGAAGAGCCAAATACACAAATCGTTTAGCCATCGATAAATTTACACCTCGGAAAAAAACAAACAATTTATTTTTCATATTGCATAAATTACACTTTCAGCTAGCTAGGGTCAAGCCCTATGATGACGACAGAAACAATCAGAGCGAAAAACCTTTCTTATCAGATTACTTCCTTTCCAGCATTCTCTTAATGCGACAAATTCATGCGTCATCGCGGCTTATGTATGATGGCGTCCAAATAAACTAAACCAGTCATGGTAAATCTCTCTGACCTTTCATAGACAAAAACTTTGCTAGGCAGAACCCTACTTCCGACTATCAGAACGTTTGTTGATGTGAATCGCTCGCTACCCAGTTACGTGTATTTACCGCCTCATTACCCAAAGCTTGTTTGCTATAAAATTTCTCATTACAATGAAATATGCTAATTTGTTTCTAAGGAAAATAACATGCATGCCAAACCTTTACTATCTTTACTAGTATCAGCAACTTTATCTCTACGGCCAATCACAAGAGACTCAGGCATTCCAATAAACCAATCCAAATTCTACCTAAATACATGCAACTGACGCGAACACATGTGCAAGCGACTCGCGTCTCGTTGTTGTAAGAAAAAGTAATGCAAGTAGCCTAGGAATGTAAAACCGAAGGGAATGCATCTGACTTTTGACAGACTCTAAAATGGCGAAGACTGCAATCATGTAACAATGAAAATTAGCTTTTTCACTTAACAAAACACGTCTGAAAGTCACGCAGTTTCCTTGAAAAGTTCAGACGGCAATGTACAATTCTAGGAAACGCCCTATTTAGACTACCGAATCATAATGAATTAATGGCTACAACATCTTGCCCAGACTGAAATTCATTCACCTGTTTCGTTTTATCCGAGTTCCAGTTTGATTTTAGTTACACAGCATTATTTTAGACTAATGCAAGACTTTTACGTCTATAGGCGTTTTTGAGTTCACTACTATATTCTGTTTTTTAAAGTAAACACCGTCTATCCTCCGTCTATTTACCATGGACGCCACACAGAAGTAATGTAATTATGAGCAGCGTTTCGAAAATTCCGAAAGAGATAAGCCTGCGAAGACCAAGCCAGTCACCGAAAGAGCGAACGTAATAAACAAAACGTTGTAACTGATGCAAAAGTTCTTCGACCATTCCCCATTAGATTCTTCGCTTTCCTCGCAATATTCTATGTAAGGCCCGTGTTTACGGCAGTAGCAGAAACACAAAGAACCCAGGAAGAAGATGAATGGGGCACCACAGAAGCCATCAAATGCCGGATCCAAGAACCAAACTCCCCAGCCATACTTCTTTATCGGACAATGAACAAAGTAGAACTTTGCGATAACAGATTGAGGAAAAGCTTCTAGTATGACTTTAATCGATTGCATCGCGATATCGAAGTCGTCGTAACGCTTGTCGTGGCTTTCTTTGGAACAGCAGTCGAGGTAGATTCCCCAAAAGTACAGGCATATGCGAAAAAAGGAGATAAAGCAGCCAATGATGGTGAAAGCAAGCAGGGCTCTGTACACAGAATCCTTTGATTTGTGAAATAACTTGCCTTTGTGGTATTCTACTGCGGTGGCGGTGTCGACATACTTGTCTAGAATCTCGTATATGATCAAGCACATCTTGATTACTGACCAGAGACAGTTATTACCGCAACACATTTTAAAGAAAACTGTAAGAGATTCCAGAAGCAAGGGTGCGTTTAAGTGCTGAGTGGAGAAAACGGCGCAATCTGAAAAGAATCGATTGTTTGTTTTTCTCCGAATCGTTTCTCGGAATCTAGTCTGCAATCAATAACC
>JAHPZR010013929.1:0-21151 GCA_019787425.1 Platygyra sinensis
AATTAGACATAGGAATCATGTCATTTACAAGCTTTGTAGCAACTTGCGTTGTTATTTGAAATGTACTACAAATACAGCTGATGCTTTTAATGATACATTGTACATTCAGCTTCTCGATTTGTATGTTACACCCGCTTTTAGTGTTACGTGCATAGGCAACATCTTTGTTCATCTTTCGACATGCCATCTTTCGACATGCTATGTAACGGCTATTTAACTGTAAAACAGGCAATTTTTCATATCATTAGTGGAAGAAATGATAAATCAATGATAATTACTGACCTGACATGGCTGAAGAAGTTTGTGAACATTGCATGTTTCCAGATTTACAGGATAATTAAACGATTTGGGTGTTGTCGATCAGCCACTCAATGGTGACTTCCAGTAGAATTAGGCCATTAACGCGTAAGTATTTGAACGTTGTAAACGTTCAAAACAGTCGATTTGTCTCTCACAGAATGATTCTTGATACTCCTAACCTTAGTTTGATGACAAATAAATCCATATTTTATCACTAAAAGTCGAGTTCGACCGTAAAAGAGTCTGCTGTGGTAACATTTTGACTTCGGCCAGGTTACATAGCATGTCGAAAGATGAACCAGGATGTTGCCTATGCACATAACACTGAAAACGGGTGTAAAGCTTTTGTTTTTTTATTTTGTCAACGAAGTTCATTTACATGTAGGTTACTAAAATTTAAGGTATACCTGGAACAGGGCATTCCTGTCAAACAATCTCCCGATTCTTCTGGTATGTTCAGAATTTATGCGCAAGATAATTTTTGTTCCTTCATCTGGTGGTGGCCTTACTCTGGCCCTTCTTGCCTCTCTTATCTTCATGCATAGAACAAGCAAAAATTATCATTCAGACATTACTATTATGTACTCAATAATTTTATGACTATGCATGATCAAAAATTAATATAATCACTGTATCCCCCAAAAAATAGTGATATAGGGCCACCCATACAAAATTAAATACTATATATCTATCGTGGCCGTACATTTCTGAGGGGCCTACTTTTTCGATGCCTTCAGTTGCTTTCTGTTTTTGGATTCCTTGACTGAGTTTCAAGAATTTTGTACCACACTTTTAAAATTATGTCATTCAATGTAAGTAAAATATCAATTCATTGCATGGATACCTTCTAAGCTAAAATTAAATGATATAAATTGTTGTTGAAATAACTTGCTTAGCCATCACACTCTCAGCAGCATCCTCCACCTCTACAACCTTGTCCTCTTTCCGCTTCTCCTTCTGCCTCCGGTTCTCCTCCTTCTCCTTCTGCTTTTCCTGCTGCCAATGGCTCTCCTCCTTTTTTTTCTGCTTTTCCTGCTGCCTCTGGTTCTCGTCCTTCTCCTTCTGCTTTTCCTGCTGCCTCTGGTTCTCGTCCTTCTCCTTCTGCTTTTCCTGCTGCCTCTGGTTCTTGTCCTTCTCCTTCTGCTTCTCCTTGTCCCGTTTTTCCACTTCCTTTAAAACCATCTCTTGTTCCATCCTTTCTTTCTGCCATTTTTAAAGTTGTTCTCTATGAATATCAAAATTTAAATTGATCACAAATGTTTGCCATTTCTTCCTATTGAAGCCTTGAACTTTCTAACTGTATTAATTAAGGACGGTGCCTACTAAATACAAAGGTTTTTGCGCCAAGTTAGGACCACGCGGAGAAAGTAGATCTTTACAAGAGCTATTGGAATCCACAAAGAAAGCCAGGGTAGCCACGCATTTTTTCGAGATAATTAGCCTTGAATCCCAACAAAAATGCTGACATCAGCATTTTTATGAAAAAAGAGGGAAAGGATATTTGTTCAAAGATTTCCTTAGAATTCCCCTTTACATAAAAAAGACAAACATTTTAAAAGATCTTTAAACTACACAACAAATGGTAACATTAAAATCATTTTTGGTATAACAAAATCGTTGCAAAAGCGCTTTTAGCGTCTCTGACAGCCTTCCTCTGGCTCAGCTAAAATACAGTCTAAATACCTTTTGTTCACAACCAGAAACTAAACACATGTTGAATAGGCTTGCCACTTCCAATTCGCAACATAAAATGTAGGGGTAACCACACGTTTTTTAAAGTTATTCATCTTTTTTAAAAACTTTTGCGGTGTCCGTTACATTTTTCCTGTCACCTCCCCAGTAAGTAAGACATTTGCGTTGTTGCACGTGCACTACGCCATCTGTAGGTTCATGTTTTTTACAGTTGGATTTCAGTGTAATTTTCGAAAGATAACAGCTAGGTTTTCAGCTGGAAGGCGTTATCAGTTAGTGGTTAGTGATATGCTGCTATTCTGGTCTTCCTGGTTTAGGTACAGGTTCATTAAAATTGATTTGATCATAGTAGGAAAATTTTGCTTTAATTTTATCCATGATTTTAGTCGTGTGCTTAGTGGCGTAGATGATTGTGTCAATGTCAAACCCAGCGTGCACGCGCTTAAACCATGGCTTGCGTGATGCACAGAACGAGTGCGCAGTAACAAAAGTAGGCACTGTCCTTAAATATGTTTAGAACTCACCTTTCCAAAATCAGGCCTTCTATCATGACCTTCACCCTTTCATGTAATTTGACAGGGTTGAAATCTGTTGAGTCTGAACATGATGTAACACAAATTATTGTTGAACTCTTTTTCAGAATTCAAAACCTCATATGATAATTTGTTTCTCTCTCTACCTAGCTCCAAGTTTGGATTTTGTTTGGTAAGATGGATATCTCTTCACACTACAGTCAACCTATCTAGAAGTAATACAGCCAATTATAGATTTAGCCACCAGTTTATGTGCACCTCTCAAAGGTACAGTTCTATTGTATGTTTTATTTAATTTTTGAATGTACCTTATTTTTGTGTTTGAATGTCAGAAAGTATGTTGTTTTCAGAAATCTTATTGGCAAATCTTATGACATCTGACATCATACTTAGTCTAATACATACCGCAGTCCTAGTTTCTTAAGGAACCCAAAGGTGACTCAAAACGTTAAACGAGACGTCAAGAAAGTACGGATTTTATTATTATAATCAAGGTTAATTATTGACCTTGGGGACAGATTTCTATAGAAGCCACATGTTTCAAGAGCCCTAACCCTAACCATAAACTGACTAGACTAGAATTAAAAGAGAGATTTCTTACCAAGATTGTTGGCCTCTATCCTCTCGATAAAGCAGGGATTCAGGCCTGTCGATGGCGCCAACAGAATCACTTGGTCTGCTTGGCCGTTTCCATATAACTCGAGGACTGTTTCATGATGACAAAAGGTACTTATAAGGTCACTCAGCAACTGATCATTTTGTAATTCATTTAGTTAAGTATAACCATTATATCACTTGTTTAAGTTAAACAATGACATTATCAAAATGTATGAGGTATGTTCAATCACTTTTAACATATAACGTGGTCAAAATATGTTTTCTTAAAGAGGGCTATATTCAGTGTGGAAAACTTTTGCTTTGAAACAGTGCTGTTTAGTTCCTGACAAAATTAAGTAAGAGAAAAATGTTGAATTTTTATCTAACGTAGAAAAGCCTTTCAGTAATCAAAAACTTGTTCTGTCAGTACTTACCTTTTTGGCCATCTTCTGATGTTGTCTCAGCTCCCCAGTATAACCAGTGTTTGGTGTTTTGGCATCCTGCCATTACCCTTTGAAGCGCCCTTGACAAAAATAGTAAAAGTTTTGCAATTTGAAAATTTTATATCTCTACTTCCAAAATATACTTCAGATGATGACAAAAAGGATGGGACAGGGTGTTGTACAGCCATGCATTATACACTCTACCATGACACTTAAGAATAGAAACAGGCCCAACCCCTGACACATGTGTTTCCCTTTAAAAAATTGTCTTGGCTTGTCACTTAGCTTCTGGCCTTGTCCATATCTTTGCCTCCTGTTTGTGTTGAAGTGTGTACTGTTCAAATTAATTAATTTTTAAGTATAAATCACTAACCTTAGCATGGCTTCTCTTTCTTTGTTCTGTCTGATAGGGTTAAAAAGGATGGCTACTATAGGTTGCCTGCACTCGCGTGCATGCCAACATAGCTAGAACAAAAAAAATAATAATAATAAAGGAACTGTTGACATTAACACAAAAATTGCAGATTTTAATTCCGTTTGACTTGGAGTCACTGGACAAATTTAAAACCTCCAATCCCATTGGGACTTGCCATTGCATACTCCTATTTGTTTATTCATATAACGACTGTTATTCCTGGAATTAGTGCTTGGCCACTCTTTCAAATTTAGGAGGAGATGGGGGAAAATAATTGGTGGGTGCTTATTTAATTCTTTTTTTCCAAATTGGGTCTTTGTCTGTCCTTTACAAGTCTCAGAAGGTTTCTTCAATAACCCCATTAGCCACCTGACAGGCCTTGCTTGTCAAAAGTTGCTGGGCTTTTGACAGTGCATCCACAGATCTTCACTGTCATCCATTGTGATAGTTAATTTGTAGTGCTTGGAAATAATTAAGTAATTACTTGCTTGTGACTGAATCAGGGTTCTCCTGAAAAGTTAAAGTAGACGGAGAAAAATTTCAAGTAGCCTGCAAAGATCGCTTTCCTTGCAGAGCTAACCCCAAGAAATGTACATTATACTTTTGCCCAGTGGCCAGTGTGCCAGGGTCAATTAGAAGGCGATTTTCACTGGTGGACATGGCAGCTTCTGCACAACCATGTGAATATGACCAAAACTTTACATCCTTTATTGTCTCATTAATCTTCCACACAACAGGGAGAAGGGTAGGAGTGGCTCTCAGTCAAGGGGAAGCACTTATTTCCACTTTTAGCTGATAGGAGGGGCACTTTTTTGAAGAGGGTCGTTATTTGAGGGGAGGCACTAATTTGAGGATTTATGACATTTAAATGTCTGTTATGTTGTTAAAGATAATTGACTTTTGTTACCTCTTCAAATGTATGTGATAATAATGGAGGCATTGAAGTATCCACATGGTTGCACATAACTTGAAGCATGGCTTCACATCGGTGCACCTCATCCGTTCTGGATAGTCTGCTTGAAACTCCTATAGAAAAAGCAACTCAGAATAACACTTTTATAATAGAACTCGTTTACAATAAGATAATATCTAAAACTAGTTGGCATTGTTAAGTGAGGTACTGCTCAGTGTTAGTCAGTAACTGAAAGCAACTTAAGCTCGGAAAGTTTTGTTTGGTGTCAATCAATCAGCACTCGATTAAATTAAAATTATCTTGACTTCAGTTCACTTCACTTTACATTACATTATGTCAATTTACTCTACTTTTAAGTTACGTACAGTATGCTACATTGCTTTAAATTATATTGCATATCATTGCATTACTTCACTTTACTTTTACTTAACTGTAAGCACTTTATTTTTCTTTGCCTCACTTAAGTTTACTTTGCTTTTAATCAGTTCAATTCACTTTTCCCACTTCGCTTTGCTTCATTTAAACCTCACTTCACTTCACTTCAGTTTACTCCACTCCACTCCACTCCACTCCACTCCACTCCACTCCACTCCACTCCACTCCACTCCACTCCACTCCACTCCACTCCACTCCACTCCACTCCACTCCACTCCACTCCACTCCACTCCACTCCACTCCACTCCACTCCACTCCACTCCACTCCACTCCACTCCACTCCACTCCACTCCACTCCACTCCACTCCACTCCACTCCACTCCACTTTACTTCAACTCACTCTACTTTACTGATTATGTTTACTTTGGATTTCATGTTGACTTAAGGAATCACCCTAATTTACTCCATTATTAATAACATACCTCCTAAACCATGAGAAGAAAGGTCTTCTGTAACTGTTCCAACTGTTTAAAAAAAACAAACACAATTTTGGATTTAAATACTGGCAGAATCATGTCATGCAGCAAAGAAAATTTGATAATATAACAGCAACAACTAGATTACTTGAATTTTCTGCATTTTCATTTTGTGAACACAAAAGGCCTTGAAACATTTTGCAAGAAATTTGATGCTCCATTTATCTAGATACATGATTGACTTAAATGTATTTACCTCTAATGCCATCTCCATAAAATGGTCTGTCATGACTGCCTAAAACAGAAAAGGTTCAAGACTTCACAATTATATAATTGGTACACAATCTGCTAACAAATTGTATGTATCAAATAAAGTATTATGTAATGTACATCTGTATGCATTCATGCATGCATTTATTATTTTGTCCATGCAGCTCCTGTCTTCAAATAGTACTCAACACTTTATTGCTAAAGATCTGTTTAGTATGGTCAAGGATGGCCACACTCATAAGGCAACATTAGTGAATGGCCATCAACTGATAATGCTAGTGATATAATACAAATACACCTGTATGAGCGTGCCAGTACAGTGTATTTCTCGCATGCCATTTCATAACACATGTTATGTTATTTGAATGAACTTGAGAGTAACCCTATTTCTGTGGTAACATGAACTTGCCAATTCCTTTCTCTTCTCAATGTTGCTTAAATTTTAGTGACAGTGCCAAAAAGAAGAATTGATTAACTTGTTTCTTCAACATTTTTTTCCCAAAGACGCTACATGCAAAAAAACTACATGTAACTCCTTTCCGCAAAGCGGAGAACAAGCGAACAAGTTTTCTCACTTGAGCTTTGTATAGCCAAATAAAGTGGATAATTTCTTCACCAGCTTGCAAGTTTTGACACCAACCTCTATGCATTCATTTAATGGTTAGCAATTTATAAAATGTAATGTAAAGGAACTAATTTGCTGAGCTGTTTGGCACTGCAAATTATTTTATTTAATGTACTTTTAATTATCTCTTCAAGAACGATGGGTTTATAACCCAGAGCTAAGTATATTCCCAGGGGGTACTCCAATTCCATTGTATTATACTGAGTTTGTAATTGTTATATTATTTTCAATGTTAATTTTAAAATATTACATGTACCTGATGTGCCAGAATTTGTTGGCCTTGTTGTGGTTGATGTTACGGCCGGTGGTATTGTTCTCCTTAGACTTGTCTGTACATGGGGCACTTGCATGAAAATGTAGGGGAAGCATGTCAATCATTTGATCTTTATAATTTGTGTACTTTTTTAATTTGTAATAAAATATTACCTGATGTTCCAGAATCAGTTGGCCTTGTCATGGTTGATGTTACGGCTGGTGGTATTCTCCTTTGCCTTGGTTGTGGCAGGGGCACTTGCATGAAAATACACGGGAAGTATGTCAATCAATTAAGCTTTGTTTTAAAACGATAGTTTTCAAAGCTACAAAGCTTGCATGGCCATTTAAAAAGGATCTGATGTGAATTATTGGACTCATACAAATTTGCAATCATTCTGAAACCAAAGATGCAATTATTTTGTGTTTGAAGGCTGATGGTTAGTTCAAATAGGCAGTGGCTCGATCGGGGTTGCAATATCTGAGAAGTAGCCAATTATTGCTTGACTGAACATTCTAGGTGGCTGGGTGAGTGTGTTTTCTTAAAAAAAATTGAAATGGCTGTTTCTGGTAAAATATTACTTAACTGATTTGTACACTTACCTTGAGGGGAAGTTACAATAATGACATCCCTGTCCACTTCAAAGGGACTTTGTAGCAATTCCTCTTCTGCATTAAGTTAACAAACTTTGTTATGTTCAAACTCAATTTTATTGAAAACAAGTCATATCTTGACTAAGTAGTTGTGCTCATACATGCACTTGGGTTATGAACAAACTAATTACAATTACACAGATGTGAGAGGCATGTGGTGAGCTAGGTCACTCAATTCAATGTCATCTCTTTAACCTGTCAATCTCAATTACAGAATGAAAGTATTAACTGACATTTTAGTTTCAATGTTATTACTGTTAATTCTATTGTATTTCTTTGCCTGAAAGTTTCTTTCGAAATTTAATTGTGCCTGGACACAGATAATTCTCTTCTTCAAAAAATTATCAAAGACTCCAAAATCTCTCGTGGAGCCCCTGAAAATTGCAACATGATGTTCAATAATCTTACCATCTGAGTCATCAATTCGAAGGTGACGTACATCTGCACATTAAAGACAAACCAAAACACACATAGTTGGTTGCTTGGATTTTTCAGAGTAAAGTTCTATATCTTTAGAACTTTAGGTTAGCTCAGAACAGTTTTCTGGTTAAGTTTCTCATTGCTATATTTTTAAGGTAACTCTTCAATTTACCGATCATTGTATTGTAGTCATCAGTTAAGGTTGCAATGGTCTGCTGCAACAAACTTGACCCACATTTCACCCACGATTTGACACGTTGAGTGAGTTAAGGCTCTACAGAACTTGGAAAATTTTGAAAACCTGAGGACAGAGTAGTTTTTGTACTGCACTTTTCAATTTTGTTGTTTGATAGCCAACGACATTGACCATATTTTTTGTTCCAGTTCAAGCACAGTGGTTAAGAAGCTTTTTTCCCTTTGAAATACCCTGAATGATGGGTGTTTTAGAAGGTAAAAATGACCGATAACACAAACAGCTCACTAAACTTGGTGGAAATAGTCTTATGAAGTAGGCCTCTGCACCACTGTGGTGTAGTGCACACTAGAGCCCAAGTGTCTCACACAAGTATTCTGTTTTGAGAATCCTTAAGAGTGCATGACAATGGTGCATACTGCATGTATGAAAGTCCTTGTTTAGTGATCATTTATTCATTTTTCAAATTCACAGAACTCACCATCTCTGAATGCATTCCTGGCCAACAAGGAAAGGTATCTTCTAGTTTCCGCTTAGAAAAAAAGCAATAATAGTATTGTTAGTATGGTTTAATTAGACCCTTCCTCAAGTGGCGGTGAAAATTCAAATAAGTCAAAATTTAAAATGTATACCAGCACCAGAAAGAACACCTTTACTTTAGTGTAACCCTGCAAAGTTTCAGCATTTCAGGTGTAATATAAGCTGAGAAAAATTAATGTAAGTTGGAAATTTAAAAAATCTACAGACATTTGTATGACTAGGGGTATGCATTATACCCACAGTCATACAAACGTATGTAAATTTTTCAATTTTCAACCTACATTTTCTCAGCTGATAAATTATTACACCTGAAAGGCTAAATCATTGCAGGGTTACTATAGTAAAGGCATTCTTTCTGGTGCTGGTATACGTTTTTAATTTCAGTTAATTTTAACTTATTTGAATTTTTGGCTGCCATTTTGGGGAAGGGTCTATTAAGATACTTTGGAAAAACCACACCAACAGCATCAAAAAATTTTCGGTCGGTTAAGAAATATGTTGTCTTTCTGTATTTGACTACTCCACTCACAACTTACGCTGTAGCATTTGGCAGTTTATTTTTTTCTAGTTCTAATGATGACAATATTTCTTGATTTCATATCTGCTATTTTTTATTGGGTTATTTGTTTTCAATCATTTCTATTTTAAACTCACGTCCATTTGTGGGGATAGGTAAGCTGGACACAGCTGGTGTCACTATTGGCTGTCCAGACACTGCATTAGTGACAACAGTTGCTGTGGAGGATGTAGCATTGGCTGTGGATGGAACCAAAATCATAACATTAGAGGTAAGCAGTCAATGGTTGATTGATATAGATATTAAATCAAGGAATAATGATCTTTTTCAATAATAAACGCATTGTTGATTGAATGTTTATGTTAACTTACATCTACTTGAAGAGGATGACCTCGAATTAGCTGTGTTGGCTAGGGATGAATCAAAATTTTAAAAACATTAAAGAGAGCCATGGTGACATCACCGATCTAAAGAAAATTCCGCAGGGTTCTTTTTTTAGGAGTAAATAAATTTGTGTTGGGTTCATTCTGAGGGGATGGGGTTTGAAAACATTTGACAATTTGAATTCTTTTTCATTGGGATGTACCTCGCAAAAGGATTTAAAAAATGGGGCTTTAAAGTGCCTATGAAGCGAAAAAGTTTTCCACATAATATCAAAATATAACGTTTGAAATACACAATTTCAAAATTTGAGTTTCCTGCATTAAAAATTGTTGATTTTATGAGCGCGCAAAGTTGAGCTATATTTTACCTTCAAAAATTTGAATCACGAGGTCAAAACGTCACGTGGCATCAATGCGTGACGTCAGTTTGTGTGTTAGAGATTCTTCACCATCTTTCTGATCCTCCTTTATAATATCTTCCTCAGAAATTCTTGATAAAATGGCGAAACTATTCGAGTCAAAATCACTTGATATTTTCTTAAGCTCTGAATTTCTTCTCAATGGCAAGGTGTAAACAAACCTGAACACACACACTGATGTTGCACGCAATAAATTCGGTTCCAGTCTCCTGACCATTTTTAAAGTAAATAGCTCAACTTTGCGCACTCGTAAAATCAACATTTTTTTTGGCATGCATCTAAAAGTTTTGGAATTGTGTAATTCAAACGCTAGATTTTGAAATTATGGCAAAAGTTTCGCTTCATAGGCACTTTAAGTAAATAATGAACACATTTTTTATCTTGTTAACTTACATCTACTTGGAGAAGCTGAACTTGAATTATTGGTTGTGCTGGCTGTGGTTGAATCAAAATAACAACATTAAAGAAAGTCATGGTGATGTCTTTAATCTTAAAAATGTTTCCAAAGGGATCTTTTTAAGTGAGTAACGAAATTTATGTTGGGTTAATTTTGAGTGAGTGGGGGCCAACATTTGACACTGAACCTTTTTTCCTTGGGATGAATTTTTTACTTTACTTTTTTACTTTAATGTATAACAGCAAAAGAAAATGAGGCTTTAAGCAAGCAATGGACACATTATTTAACTTGTTAACTTACATCCACTTGAAGAAGTTGAACTTGGATTAGCTGTGGTGGCTGCGGATGAATCCAAATGATATCATTAAAGATACATGTAGTCATGGTGACATCTTTGATATTTAAAATATTTCCAAAGGGTTCTTTTTAAAGGAGTAACAAAATTTATATTGGGTTAATTCTGAGGGAGTGGGGTCAGCCATTGACATTTTGAATGTTATTTCATTGTGATGTACTCTTTTTCATATCTTGCATAAACAAAAGAAAAATAATGAGGATTTAAGCAAATAATGAACACATCATTTATGGAATGTTACTTTAACAAGTTTACTAGCGTCTACTTGAAGAAGCTGAACTTGAATTAGCTGTGCTGGCTGCAGATGAATCAAAATAATAATAACATTAACAATAGCCAAGAGCGCATCCTTGATCTAAAAACTATTTCAAGAGGGTTCTTTCTGAGGGAGTAAAGAAATTTATATTGGGTTAATTCCGAGGGAAGTATGTCTGAGACTTTGAGTTTAATTTCATTACGATGTACGCACACAATTGACACATTGATGAAATGTTAAAGTTAACTTACATCCACTTGAAGAGGATGAAGTTGTGTTGGCTGTGGATGAATCAAAATAATAACATTAAAGGTAACCATGGTGATAAAAATGATATGATCTTAAAAATCTTTCAAAAGGGTTCTTATTGAGGGAGTAAAGAAATTTATATTGGGTTAATTCTGGGAGAGTAGGGTCAACAGTTGACACTAGTTAACTTACATCCACTTGAAGAAGCTGAACTTGGATTAGCTGTGCTGGCTGCAGATAAATACAAGTAATAATACTTTTATACTTTACTTTTATACTTTATAACATTTAAGATAGCCATGGTGACATCCTTGACCTTAAAAATATTTCAAAAGGGTTCTTTTTTAAGGAGTAAAGAAATTTAAGAACTGGGTTAATTCCGAGGGAGTAGGGTCTGACACTGAATTTTATTTCATTGGGATGTACGTTTTCACTAGTGATGCAAAAGCAAAAAAAAAATCAGGCTTTAAGCAAATAATGGATCCATAATTTAACTTGCTAATTAAACTTAGATCCACTTGAAGAAGCTGAACTTGGATTACCTGTACTGGCTGCAGATGATATCAAAATAATAACATTTAAGATAGCCATGGTGACATCTTTGATCTTAAAATATTTCAAAAGGGTTCTTTTTGAGGACTTAAAAAAAATTATCTTTGGTCAATTGTGGTGGTGTGGGATCATCAATTAACAGTTTTAATTTTCAATTTTCTTTTTCGTATGGCCAACAGGGAAATGTGCATTCTAGTTTCCACTTTAAAGGAACTAATTAAAAGTTTTTTTAATCTCATTTTGCACAATATTGTTTCACATCTTAGCACTCAGACCAAAGTGATATTCGTGACAATTTCTTGATTTCATATCATTCTGCTATTTTTGTTATTTGTTTTTCAATCATGTTTATCTTAAACTCACATCCATTTGTGGGGATAGGTAAGCTGGACACAGCTGGTGTCACTATTGGCTGTCCAGACACTGCATTAGTGACAAGAGTTGCCATCGAAGAGGATGTAGCATTAGCTGTGTATTGGACAAAATCATAACATTAGAGGTAGGCAGTCAATGATAGCGGTCAATGGTTGTTTGACAAAGGTTTTGATTTCAAGGATTATTATATGGCGCTGGTGGTAAGAGGTCCTCCTGGCAGGGGTAGACCGCCGGTAACCTGCTTTCTTTGAATCCCCTGTTTTTTTATCTCAATATTTATTTCCTTAAGTACCAAAGAGCTGATGAGAAAAAAAGCAAAGAGGAACACCAAACTTGGGGAAGTATTAAATTTGGTTCATCGCCATTCGCAATCGAAATGTCAGTTAGTACAAAGCAATTAAATGAAACAAATTTAATTGCTCTTGTTTTTGCCATATAGTGAACAGTTTGGATAACGTGGATAACGCTTTCCAGCGGATAAATCACTATCCAGTAGATAGCGTGGTTTAACACTTATCCGTTGGATAACGATTTATCCGGTGGATAGTGCTATCTGGCCTTCGATGCACCGGGGCCTGCAGCAGGACTAGTAGCTCCGGCTTTGCAGTGCTTATTGTGAAAGCAAGTGCTAACATGAAATCTTTTGGGTGAGTGAATACTTCAGCAAGGTGAAACTACTGCCAAATTTGTCGCTTTATTTCCTTAACCCATTGACTCCCGTGCCGCCCGTAACCGCCCATGCAAAAACCCACCCCCAATTTCCCGTGCCGCCCATAACCGCCCGAAAAAAAGGACAGCGGGACAATTGCCTTTCCTACCCTCCCTGAAGACTGTTTGGTTCTCTTATTGTTCTATTGTTCTTGAAGACAAATAAACCAATCAGAATCAACTTACTGAGCATATTTTTAAAGAACTTTAGGGGTCCTAGAAAGATGGTTTTTCGTCTTAAAATCATGCGCTCGATAAGCGCAGCAATCATGGCACTTTGTGGGAAAAGTCTACAAACTTCCAGGGTCTTGTTTTCATTCCTAAAATGGAGAAATTACTTTTTGGCACTGAAAACGGAAAGGAAAAACATAAATCGATGTTTAGGTGGTCTCAGAATGGATGATCAAGGTGTACAGAGTTTTCAAACCTTTCTGGTGAGGAATTTTTCCTTCCTTCTACTGCCACGAACTTGACAATTGGTGCGCTTTCAAGTGAGTTTTGAATACAGATCGCGGATTTAAAGCAGCTTCCCAGACTTTAGAAAACAAAAATGGTAATGTACAATATAACCTCAAAGTTGAATTAAACTTTTAGAATGATAGGCAAAGCCATGGCCGACAAAACAACTGCAAAACTCGTTGGCAAAAACTCAAGCTTTCGCTTTAGCGAGAATAACTAATTCGAACATGCGGTCATGCAGCGAAGCACGTCTGCGAAATTTTGAACATTTTTTTTGCTTTTAGATGAGTCTTTTGCCTCATGTTGAATGAAAAGTTATTGCTATTGAGCTTCCTGTCACGTTTCTTCCATTTGGTTGCCTTTATTTGTGGATTTTAGGTTTTGAAAGTGAACAGTATTTTTGCCCGCTCGATTTCTGCATATTTAATTTACGGCGACCTGCGTGGTTTGTTTGTTTAGTTTATTCGCTTCGCTCAAATATATTTTTTCTTGTCTTATTCAGCTACTTAACAGAACTCCTGAGAAAAGAACTAAGTGGGCACTAAATTAACACTGTTGAAATATGATTTATCTCAAAATAATTGGCCTGTTTTGGTGTCTTTTTGATGTACAACTTTCATTTTTCTTGCATTGCGCTGTATTATTTCGTCACGCAGTGAAGAAATTATCTGATTTCTTCTTTTTTAATTGGTTTTTACCTTGTGTTTTTTGCCTTCATTTTCTGGTGTTTTCTCAAATGTTTTCAGTGATAGTAAAAGAATGGAAATTCTGTGGTATCCGGTCTCGTTTTGTCCTCTGAAGTAAAAATTTTAACTCATTTTTGCATCTTCAATTTTCTCAGCTTTTGTCGCGCAGCAAATAAAAAATAAAATTTCTTGTTTTCTTAGAAATTCTACAGATCATATTGAGTTATTTTTGTTGATATTTTTTGGCCCTTCAAATATTAAACTTTAAATAAACGAAGTCTTGAAACCTGATCTTGTGTCTGTGGTTACTGCGCATATGGTTTATTTTTAGCGCTTGTGCTGGCTCTGAAAAGTCAAAAATCGCCTGGGAATTTAGGGGTATGTCGCGTGCAATTTCATTCGGGAGTCAATGGGTTAAGTACCAAAGAGCTGATGAGAAAAAAAAGCAAAGAGGAACAGCAAACTTGGGGAAGTATTAAATTTGGCTCATCGCCATTCGCAATCAAAATGTCAGTTAGTACAAAGCAATTAAATGAAACAAATTTAATTGCTCTTGTTTTTGCCATATAGTGAACATCTTATTAACCAAGTTCAGTTGCTCTGTTAAAGGCTTAATCTTGACCTCGGTTGTGTGTACTTTTGACAATGGTCAAGATTCTCCCATGCATACAGACCTCCTGCTCGGTTATTAAGAGTCAAGTTATAGTATTTTTTCTTAATGTAAAGCTGGAAACAGTACCAAACCGCCTCCACTCCCTGCCCGTAGTAGTGATTGAAAATAAAGTATTGACAATGTTGTGAGCACACAATTGACACATCACTGATGAAATGTTAAAGTTAACTTAGATCCACTTGAAGAGGATGAAGTTGGGTAGGCTGTGGATTAATCGAAATAATAACATTAAAGGTAGCCATGGTGATAACAATGATATGATCTTAAAAATCTTTCAAAAGGGTTCTCATTGAGGGGGTAAAGAAATTTATATTGGGTTAATTCTGGGAGAGTAGGGTCAACAGTTGACACTAGTTAACTTACATCCACTCGAAGAAGCTGAACTTGAATTAGCTGTGCTTGCTGCAGATGAATCAAAATAACAACATTTAAGATAGCCATGGTGACTTCTTTGATCTCAAAAATATTTCAATAGGGTTTTTTTTGAGAGAATAAATAAACCTATAATGGGGTTATTTTGGGGAAGTGGTGTCATCAATTGGCACTTTGAATTCTTTCATTTGGCTGTTATGTTTTACTAGTTTTGTATAACAAAAGAAATGTCCAGCTTTCACTTCATTATAACATGTGCTCTTAATTTTTAGAATTAAAAAAACATGTACTTTACCTGGAGGAAGGTAAAGGTAAACTTTCTTCTTCCTGTTTCCACCAAAATGCTCCAACATCTGAGCACCAGACTGAAGCCCATCAGCCACCTTCATCATGGCATGGCCACGAGAATAGGATTTGATTACTTCAAGTCTGTGTCATAACAAGAAACAGGGTAGAAAAAGTTAGTGTCACTGACAGGGTAACTTGAGGCTGGCAAAACAGTTAAAGGACAGTTAATTGGGTCAAAGAAACACTTTTGGCATTCTGGAGGTATGGCAATAAAACACAACATTTTATGAGGGCTATACAATCGGCAAAGATTAGTGTACTCCCAGTTAAGATTTGATACAACTTCCCTCCCTCCATCTTCCCCCCCCCCTTACACGCACACACACACAGTCCCTGTGCTACAACTTTTGTAATTTTTTTTAAGTTGAGTTTACCAATACCATGAAATAAGCATTGGCCTTTAATTGAATGTTTCCTATTTAGGACTATAATGTTCTGATATTATATTTTAACTCCTTGTTGAATATAGATAGCTGAAGATAAGATGCTTTTGAAATGTATAATTTTGTTTTTGTTATTGCAATGTTTCAGTTATTTGAGATATGGCATGGTTGTCGGTGGATCCTTATCTAAAAAGTCTTCCTGGGCAAGGCTGCTGTCTAACGGGCACCCGGTGACCATGGCCTGAGGCGCCCAGGTTATGAGTGCGGGCGACTTAAGTTTTGTCCAAGGAGCCCAAGTGGGTGCCTTAACATGTAGCCTGCAAACACAGACGTATTTCTCGGTGGAACCAGTGACAGCCAGAAATACAGCTGCGTTCGCAGGCTACTAAACGTGGAGTTTTCCTTCCAATCTAATCCTTTGCGATTGTAACCCGGACAGGCGGAAATACAAACTTAATGTTCCACCAACATGCAGTGCCTAATAAAAATTCTGCCAATCAGTCGATCAACGTTCATCTGTACTGGGTTAAATTTTTAAACAAAGCTTGACTAGAAACCTCACCCAGGGAAGGAGAGCACATTCCAGTGAGGCCAAATTCAAACCAACCAAATTTCCCTAGGCAAGATCCTTTTTCTCGAGCAGTTCGAGATAACTGCACAGTTAAAAAACAAGATATATTGTTGCTTCCACTTTGCAGATTTTCATAATAAGGCATTTAACTTTGTTGATTTGGTAATTGAACCTTGATTGTCTTTGTTGTTTCTCGAACTGATGTCACTGATCAGAAACTTTTTTTCCATGCAGTTGCTTATCATTCTGTAACTCAGAAAAGAGCTAGTGGAATAACTTTCCCGGATTGCTAAGCTGCTGTCATAAAAGTTGAAAACGCTGTAGTGTCCCCTCCAAACGAGCACTCTAAAACATGTGCTTTTCGTACGCCATGCTTAATGGACTTACATGTAACTTTACATTTTTGCGTGTTTGACGCGTCGTTAAAAAAATAACTGCCTAGATGCCATAGACACAACCCATGGTAATTTACTGTGTGCATCTACTTTTCTAGAATGTTTTGAAGTATGAAACATACCTTGTCAAGTCTTTCCCCGCGAGGGATGGAAATGCAGCCGTGAGGTTGGTGCCGATGACATCTGCCTTTTGGCTCTTCGTAAAGGAAATTTCCTTTACTTTTCCCGCAGTCATCATCCGACTCAATTCAGCTGGGCTTGGAACAGCAATCAACCTTCTGTCCAAAAGGACAAAAGTTCTGGAAAGGGTACGAGTGGCGTAGCTCATGTTAAGGATCTCTATCTCTATCTCTATATCTCTTTGTGCCATAAGGCACATAAGGCTTTGACATTCTCTTTCCATCCACTTCGGTTTGCTGCTAAAGCTCTGACAGTCGTCCATGATAAGGATATTGCCCGGTAAACTCTACAAAATTGCCTGATAAACCACGCGAGGACAAACTATTCACACCAAGGAGAAATCCGTGTTTGACACCGGCCCGAGGTCAATGTCCAAAATAGTTGAAAACTGATGCCAGTTAATTAGTAGATTGAACGCCTTTGTTATTGGCGCGGCGGGGTATAAAGGAGGAAACTACAAAGGACTATTTTCGCACAGGGATTTTCGCAAGTCAGTGCGTGATAAGATGACTGTCAAACCATACAGTCTTTTATAGTTCCTTAAACTGAGAACAGTGTCTCTTTTCCTCGGAAATCCACGGAGAAGAATGTAAAACAAGCAACTGTGCGGATTTTTGAGGAAAAGAGACTGTTCGCTGTCTTTTAAAGCTCTTAAAATCATACCCACGAAACGCTCGATTCATGATGCACCGGAAACTGGTCGTTACGCCTTGAGATCGCGGCCCAGCGCCACTTGTAAAATTAAACTTTGGGGTCTGCATAAATTTATTTGACATCTTAATTTTCACCCGCATGTCAAAAACCTTGACAAACCATCTTTCCCACGGTTCCCCTCTGCTTGCAAATCAAACAATCATTTAATAGCTTTAACTGGCGGAATTTGGTTATGCGTTAAACCGAACTGGGTTGGACTCCTATTTACAATTATTTAACAACTTTTAAAAGGTGGAAATTAAAATTATTATCGGCATTTTGTTTGAATAGGTCTGAATAGTGCTGGTAACTTATAGACCACTTTTACATTTGAAGTACCCGAGTTCATTGTTGAGTTATATTATCACTGAGGAATTTTTAAGAACACGAGACAAGTGCATTGAGATTGAGGACTGAGAACCAAGCACTTCTCTGGTTAGCCTGTTCCAGGCTCTCGGTCAGTGAGGATGATCGAAAAAGGGAGCGGGCAACAAGCGGGATCAGCGGCGAGCGGGATCCAGGACAGAAAAGGAGAGTGCGGCCCTCTCTCCCTACCAGACCCCACTCGATGCTCGTCCCGCACTTCTTTCCAATCCGTCCCCACTGACCGAGAGCCTGGAACAGGCTATTCTCTGGTATCATATTCACTTTTAAATGTTTTAAAAAATAATGGCCGAGAGTTGAAACTCAGCGTAAAATGGTGCATTGACCGTGCTTTGATTTGTTTTAGAAAACAGTCTTAAAACATACGCGCGATGATTGGTTAAAAAACGTGTTTCTAATAACTTGTTAGAAACACAGAACTTGCAAAGAGAATTTACTTTCCAAAAGTGTCGGGTTGTTGAAACACTCGCCTGCGGCTTATGTTCCCATAGCATTTCTCGTTCTCCCAATCTCTATGGAACAAATAAAATAATGAACTCTAGATTCCCATCACCCCTAGTCAATTATCATGCAAAGAAATCGATAGCGAATAATCTAGTTGTTTTATAAATCTACCAGTCGTTCAACACTTAATATAAATCCTCTTCACAGACACTTCGAAAACGCCAAGAAGCGGCCATCACTTTGTTAACAAGTGCACACTGCTACGCTACTACCTTTCTATCAGAGTAGCGTAGCCATTCAAGAAAGCACGTCATTAAGGAAGTGCCTAAATCACAGTAAAAACACCCGCGTAACGGAAAATGCTTGACGCCAGAAGTTCCCCAACTTGGGTATTCAAGGAAAAAGTTAATACCTTTTCTCTCAGTTTCTTGAAATATATTATATCTCATTGGGTATAAGAGGTGCTACGTTTATATCTGTTAACAACTTTTCAGTTCACTAGCGTCCATAAATTGAACACCAGGCCCCAGTTGTTCAAAGGCTGGATAACGCTATCCACCGGATAAATCGCTATTCAGTGGATAAGTGTTGAGAAAACAAACCACGCTATCCACTGGATAGTGATTTATCCGCTGCATAACGTTATCCAGCCTTTGAACAACTGGGGCCAGCGTATTTCAAATTTTCTCGGAGGAACACCAATATGGCGGCTCCATAATGAGCTCTGCGAATATCTGAAGGTTGGGACAACGCACAAACCTGAAACTTGGAAAAGTGTCTTCTATATTTATCTTCTATACTATCGCAGTTTCCCCAAGGTAGGGGGGGTACTTAACAAAGTTTAATACAGGGAGGCTCAACCCCGATGTCCAATGCCCGATTTCCCCACCCTTTTATAGGGAGTACCTCCCCTGGGCACTTTGGAACAGTAATCCACCGAATGATTTTTGATTTATTTTTTAATTGTGTCACAGTGAAAACGCTCTATAAACATGTTCTCCGTCTTGAAATAGTTACGTGAATAACGTCCGGATGTATGTGAAAGATAATTTTTTATTATTCTTTGCCGAAAGGGACGAGTCCTTCAGACAAGTTGATAAGTCGTAAGTTATAACGGTCTATTGAGCATCCCATGCCGCGGCCAATTAAGTCAGTAAAGAGCGGGGCCTTTGAAAAACGCCCTCAAGTGGTGTCAGTAATAAAGCCTGCCTTACTGAACTGTCAATCTGGGGCCCCAATGGTTGGAAAGGTGGATAACACTTTCCAGCGGATAAATCACTATCCAGTAGATAGCGTGGTTTAACACTTATCCGTTGGATAACGATTTATCCGGTGGATAGTGCTATCTGGCCTTCGATCCACCGGGGCCTGCAGCAGGACTAGTAGCTCCGGCTTTGCAGTGCTTATTGTGAAAGCAAGTGCTAACATGAAATCTTTTGGGTGAGTGAATACTTCAGCAAGGTGAAACTACTGCCAAATTTGTCGCTTTAAGAGGATAACCGAACTTTGGTCCAGTATTAATATAAATAGCTTAAACAGTATACTCCCAAAACCACTGAGCTTACACCGAAAAATGAACAAATTCTAAATTAAAAGTATATTAACTGATCTAGTCTTTCTTAGAAGTCCTGCAAATATTGTACACCATTTTATTCATCTTGTAGCTGTTGCACATTTCAATCGCAAAATTTACGGGGTATAAAAGGGGGGTCACACTCAATATTCCAACAGTGAAACCAAACAACAATGAAGATATCATCGATGGCCGCAATGATAACCCCTACCAGCTGCCCCGGCGAAATGATTTACACAACAAATTGTACCCGTAATACCTTCCACGGGACCAGGATAATTTGTCGTCGTTTCGCTTTTTAGGACCGTACAAATTTCCCGTTCGGGAAATTTTGAAAGTATTTCAAGTATTTCAAAGCTGCTGCAGCCATTGTTCATATATGGCCATGTAATGTCAATTTTCAGCTCCAAAACAAAGCTTTTTGTTAACAAAATGGTCCTGCTTTTCTTGATACGGCAGCCCCAATTAGTGTCCCGTGGAAGAAAAACCGATCTTGTTAATACACAAGTCAAAAGATGATAATTCAAAAAGTTATAGTTTTATCATTATTGAGCTATTGTGTCCCTGTTCATTGTTCATTGTTTTGGGTTGTCACTTGTTATAAGTGAGGTATTCACAGATTCTAATTATATAACACATAAGATAAGCACGAGAAAAGCTGCTATAACACCGTAGTCGAATTTTTTGCTCACTGTGGTTCACCCTCTTGTGCAGTCATGAATCTAAATGAATGTATAGATTTGCAACGGGGTCCGCGTATGAATTTGATCCGGTGGCTCCAACAGCGTTGTCTGTTGGCTGACCTGCTTCAATGTGCACAATGTAACGTGGACATGGCCTTGATACAGAGATACGGCAATCATGTTGATGGATTTCATTGGTAAGTTCAGTTATCTCGCAAATCAAAGTTTGGACCAGTAGATTGCGCGCAAGATCTCAGTTGTTGGCAGCCATAAAAAATTAGTGGCGTATTGGAATGCGATTCGACGCATCTTTTGGCGTATAGCGGCATACACGTTCAGGCCCATTATATTTGCTAGTGCTGGCGTATGAATGCCAAGGCGAATTGACATTTTAACCG
>JAHPZR010013932.1:0-15000 GCA_019787425.1 Platygyra sinensis
GTTATTCATTCAGTTAACGAGTTTTGTGGTGTAGTTATTGTAACAAGTTTACCAGCTCAGTTATGATGGAGCGATCTTACTCCGAGTCAGTTGTTTCCGTCGTTGAAATCAACTGAATTATTACCCAGTCGTCCTATCCGTACACCGTCCTTGGCACCAATCCTCCGTCCACGAAAGCTGACCGACTTTTCCATCACCAAAATCCTGGGTCTGGAGAATGACGAAACACACAAAGAGTCAATACGCTCTGGTAAGTAACACTTTTAGAATTTATATGTTACTTATATAACTTCACTTTGTAATATTAATGTCATACCAAGTTAAATAAGTGTGAAACAGAAAAGTAACGGACAGAAGTATTTTCTCATTAGTTTACTACTGCCATTTCTGATGATTGAAGTAAACTTTACCCAATTTGGTTTCATGAACACTGTGCTGTTCTGAGCACTATATTGACAGTGAAAATGACTATGATATTTTAGTAGGTAAGATGTAAAAATACTAGCGGAGCTAGAGAGGGAAATTTGGCCAAATTTGTGTACTCTGTGCAGAAAAAACTGCTCAGTTACTTTGGTTCAGGCTCTTTTTAGTGGTTATAACTTGGTTTCAATAATTCAAAGGTACTGGAAGATTGGAAGAATGAGCAACGCTATGAGAGTGGATTTTTCTAAATTTACTGATCCATAAAATGTATTCGTTCTATGTAATTGAAAACTGTTTCTTTTAAGCGTACGAGTTATTTGTAAACGCTAACGCAAATATTCTTTTGTCAACAGCGCCGGTGCTCTGCCGTCATCCCATTCAGACTCCAACAACACGCTGTCCTCAACACAGCTACAGTGATACCAGCCCGCGATTATCTCCTTGTTCAGACAACGCAAGTTCAGCCAGTGATTATGATAGCGGACCCGATCAAGTATCAACACATTCCGAGCAGCCCCCGAGAAAGAAGCGACAGCGCACTACCTTCTCGCCTTTGGAAGTGTGGGAGCTGGAACGAGCATACAGGCGGCAGCCATATTTGTTGACTAAAGATGAGGAGGACCTGGTGCAGAGACTCGGGATCACAGCCAAAAGTCTGAAGGTAAATATTTACTTTTACTGTTAAACGGTTTCACTGACAATTTAACAGCTCAATGAAAAGATATGGACAAAATATTTGTTTTGAATTTTCAAGCGAAGTCTTCAAATCTGGTTGAAGTAATAATTTCTATCTTGATTTTCTTTACTAAAATAATGATCGATTTGGTTATGATATCGTTTTTGTTCTTGAGTTGTTAACAGAATGTTTTAGTAAATGTAACTACCAAATAGTTTAGGTAATCATTCCATACATATTTTTCTTCCTTTCCATTGGCCGAGAGGCCACCGCGTAAGCTACAAATAACTGTCTACAAATATGATCTGCGCATTCGCAGCACCGTCAAAATATGCAAAATAGTAGATCACCTCCCTGAGCTGTCAGCCAGGGATTTAAATCTGAACATAACTTGGTGTTTTGATTATCGAAGAATATCCTTATTTTTCATTTTCTTGCCGTGCTACTGTCAAATCATCCACATTTTGCTCAGCCTTGTCCAAAAAGCGTTAATTAATTGCTCAGTATTCCTTCTTCAAATAGTTTATTGGTCATTGGTGACTGCTGTTGAATCTATACAAAGATCTTTACAAGCCTTTGTATACATTCGTACCAAAGTGATTTTTTTATATAAGAATGTGACCAATGTTTTTTGTTTGTTTTTTTTCTCCTTTATAGTATTGGTTCCAGAACCGACGGGCCAAACAAGTCAAGAAAAGAAGAAGAACATAAGACGTCTACGAACCACTCGAGCTCGTCAAAACAGTTTGGGCTTTCTGTCAGAAGAGGCATGCTTTGTGAGAGACCAACTCCGGCCCAGTTTTCTCGAGAGCAGTGGAAACACGCTGAATGTGTACGAACCTCCTACCCAGGGCTGGAAAACCACTTGAAAGTTCTACCACACAGTCCACCAATCAGAGCAGGCAACCATTACTCGTCAGTCAAGTCAAACCAGTTAACAAGCCGTTCATCGGTACTAGCATGCATGCTCCACCCTGACCAGTTCGAGAGAAGACCGGTGGTGCCCGCGAGAGTATTATACAGCGGCAAATACCATCACCATAGATACCATCCGTATTGAATGTAGGTCTTATAAAAGATCAAAACTAGTAGGTATTTTCAGTTTAAAGTTGTAATAGAAAAATATTTTAGCTATTGAAATAAAGCATCTTTAAGTTCAGTTCATGATTAGGAAAATACAATTTTATTACAGTTTGTAAAATACCTTACTTACCTCTCAAGAAACCTTTGTAATTTAGTGAGCAGTGATGTTAATAAACTTTAATAAGTAATTAGTGAAGGTAAAATTTTCTTCTGTTTTCTTTCTTCGCGCAAATAATCAGTGGTCCTCGCCAGTAATAACAAACCGGCTTGAAAACCAAGCTCAGAACCTTAGCGCTGTAGCTCAGTACCTTAGAGCCCGCAACTCCCATAATAAGCCAATGCAATGGCATTTTACAGACCAGTCTATTCAGTTTATAAAATGACTGAGCTACTACGCGCGCGCTCACTGGTCGATAGGTGTGTTTAGATTAGAGTACCATATTCCCTCGAATAATAGCCGGGGGCGATTATTTCCATTTTCGTACCAAGAGGGAGCGATTATTCGAGGGGAGGGGATTATTCGAGGGAGGCGATTATTTCAAAAATTTCTCACAGGAGGTCGTGTCCTAAATATTTTGCTTTATTACACCAAGCAATAAAGGAAAAAGTGAAATATATCAGTGAACTTTACCATAGAAGAAACTGTAAAAGTGAACCGGTGCTTTTGTAACCATTCAGTTGTGAACAATTAGATGAAAGATTGTTTGTTACCCAAGATGTCAATTTTTAGCTTGAGAGGGAGGAGATAAGAGAAGGAGAAAATGACTAGAGCGAGGTGGGGAGGCGATTATTCGAGGGGGGGAGGGGGGTGGCGATTATTTTAAATATTTTGGTCAAAGGGGGGCGATTATTCGAGGGAGGCGATTAATCGAGGGACGGCAATGATTCGAGGAAATACGAGATGTAAACTCGGTTTTGACGTATTAGATTGGCGCTCATTTTTATAAACTACTTTGTAAAAACAACATACCCTTTCTCCGCGTTTAAATAGCTTCATGATCTAAACACTCCGGTGGCTGCGACAATTCTCGTATTCTCCCAACCCTGCTCGTGCGGCCAACTAAAAAGGCAAAGTGTTCTATTGCTTAATGCTTGAAAACTGAGCTAATCCAAGGCAAGGCGTCAGTCACTTTTTTACTAAAGCAGAGTGATCTCCAAAGTCTTCTTACTTAACATTTATTAATGATACGATTGAAGCAATATAATCTGTAGATTAGTAAGTACGTAAGCTCGTGGAAATGTCCGTTGCTTCAGTTTCAGGGTGGCACGACTTTTCCATTTCTCATCAGTTTCCATGAAAAGAGCGCTAATCTAATCGTAAAAAGTTCAGCCTAAATTGCTCAAGTTCGTCGTTTGCAATCCGTATCAATCTTCTCCATCCTTGCCCATTCTTGTTCCTTTATGGTTTATTATTAGGTCTTTGTTGTTTTCCTATCTCAGTAGACAGCTATTTTCAGGTTTTCTAATTTCAAGGTAATTTTAATTTTGTGCCCGGCTAAACTAACTCAGTTAAAGGCGACTGAGCTCCTTTTAACCGGCTAGCGACAAAGGGCGAAAAATATTACTGACTACCGACAGAACCAGGAAATAATTACTGACCAGCGACAAGAGTTCTAACCAACAACCTACATGGTCAGACGTTATAGGGAAGTTTTTATTTAGAAAGAACAGCATTTTAAATTAACTTCTATCCCAGGAAATGCCTAGATCCTTTGGTGTGCTCTATTTTCTCCAGACGTAACCACATTAAATCCAAATTTACTCCATTATAGACTTTCCTATCTGGCTTTAAATTACTTTAAGGCCCCAGGATCCTCCTAGAACACTGACTGTCACTAGAACACTGACTCTGTCCAGTGTATTCATGTATGTTGCTTCATCTTAATGTTGACGCTAAAATGTGGCTGGAGGGTTTTACGCTAGCGCTACGCTGAGATTCTTTCAGTGTCGTGAACTAGTAAAGTAAGGTTAAGGTTTAAAATGTTTCTGTTAGTATTTCTGTTCTATTTCGTCGATAATCGTTTTATATTACGAGCTGCTTTCCAGTCCGTACTGCGCAGTCTCAGCGCTCTAATGTTTGTGAGTCTCACAAACAATAGAGGCAACTCGATGTTATTCGTTAAGAACTGCTTACCTTTACAGCTTTAAAGTTGTTTTCATCAAGTGATATCAGAAAGAATGAAGCATAAAGCTTCGCATCGAAAATGGCGGTTGACATGAAACTTTGAATTTACTTCATGTAAGTAGATGCGAAATGCTACATTTTGTGACGTCTTACATGAAACAAAACAAAAGTTGTAAACAAACTTTCGAGAGTGCGCAGAACGGAATGGAAATCATCTTTAAAGTACAGGCTGATATTAAATGACCCAATAAAACCATTACAGACAAATTTTGACAAATTCTTTATCAGTGTAACTTGTTAAAGGACAAAGATAACGATACAAATCGATGAATCAATCACTATCGATTGCTGTTAGCAATCAATAACAATCGATAACTCACAGTTTTTTTCTTCATCGATTTTCATTGATTGCTATCGGAAATTAAAGATTGTTATCGATTAATATCGATTATCGGTTTATCGACTGACTACGCCTGGATGATAAGTGTAATACGTGTTTGTGGACTTCTTGGAAAAAAAAAGACTTCCGTAGCTAACAAAATTAAATATCCCCAAGGGCTAGAGTAGGCGTTTCACTCTTTGTCTAATTTACCTCTCTTGATTTACTGATACTAGAATTGCAAACAAAGGTGGGGTTGACAATCACGTTGCTAAAAACAGAGCTAACGAGGTTAAAGTGCAATCAAATAATGAATTATTTCAAGTTTTAAACTTCGTCTATAGAGTTTAAAGTCTTAAAACTTCGCAATTCACATGACAAATGTAAATAATTAACTTGTATTTTTAATTATCAACTGAAATTTACCGACAACCGACAAAGGTCGAAAATTTTCACCGAGAACAGACAAAGTAATAAAATCATAACCGACAACCGACATGTGGATTCCCCTGTTTAGACCCTCTTATTTCTTAGGTGGGGCGGCTTTCACTCTCGTGTCGGTTGCCGTGAAAAAGCGGTAATTTAAATGAATTTGGGCAAGTTACTGTAGAAATTATCTGAAAGCCAAATTGCCGCGAACGACTTTGCAATTGCGGGCCTGCGCCCGACATAGAAACGCCCGTTAAGTTTATAGGCGGGTCTGTTCTCATCAATAATTATTTTTAGCGTTTTCTGTCCTGTCCTTGGTACGTACAATTATACTGACAGAGTAAAAAAAACAGAACAGAAAGTGCTCTATAAAGAAATATTACTGTACAGGAAAGCAAATATACATAATATGAAGTGAGCGCTTTTACTTTCAATCCTGATCAAACCTCAATTATCAGGAAGAAAGATAAGAACTAGAGCAAAGAAAATCATCCACTGTAATACAGGAGTATGATTCACCATTAAATTCTCAAAACTGATAAAAAACTTGAAGCTAATCAGTGAGGAGAATAAATATTTTTAAACTGGGAATCCTTTGAGAAGACAAAAGTCAAAAGAAAGTAATTGCCGCATTTGTCGGTCAGCACTTCGTAAAACAAGCCGCTACCTGTTCAATTCTCTAGCCGCTAATTAGCGGTGCGAATGTTTGATAGTTATTGAATTTCTTTAGTTATCGGCTACGACCGCTGCCAAACTCTTGTCGGGCCGCTCTTTTGCTTATTGATTGACAGCTGCCAGTGTATAAATAAGATGTGAGGTTGCATGGGTTCTTCAGTCATTAAACAAGTTTATCAAATCAGCTTTCGATGGAGAGATACGACTTCAAGTCAGTTGGTTCCCTCGTTAATTCTACGAGTTCAAGAAAATCACGCGATTTGTCATCCAGCTCTGCTATCCGTGCTCTGCCCTTGGCACCAGTCTTCCGTCATCAGAAGCTGACCGACTTTTCCATCAGCAGAATACTCGCCCTGGAGGATGACGAAACACAGAAAGCATCAAAATGTCCCAGTAAGTTAAACTTTTAGTATAAAGCTCAAGCACCGTAATCCTCGAGAAGTCTAAAACACTAAAATACAGGACAAAATGCGAACTATATTTTCGCAATATTTGACAATATTTGACAATATTTCACAAAGTTTTAAATTGTTGTCGCAAGTCAGCTCTACCCAATCTGTTTTATTTGATGAAAAGAAAACAATACTAGGCACTAAACTTAGTATAAACCAAAACAACAATAACAATACTGATCACTCTAACACTGTGCGTTTATTAGGCTAACAGTGTAGCAATAAAGATGTAAAACAAGTGGCGGAGTGCAAAACATGGACAAAGTCGTGTACTCCTTGTAAATAAGCCGTTCACTCGCATTTAGATTTCTTGTTAATGGTTCATAATTTAATTCTTAATTCGATTAAAATTGCTAAAGGAAATATGGAGAATGAGCACTGCTGTTAGAACAGCTTTTCTGTGTTTTCTTGTCCCAACAATACATCTAATTATTCGAATTATCTATAAATGCCAACGTATATATTTTTTTTCTCGACAGTTCAAGTACACTGCTGTCACAACATTGTTCAGACTCCAAGTACTCAACACAGCTACAGTGATACCAGCCCGCGATTATCTCCTTGTTCAGACAACGCAAGTTCAGCCAGTGATTTTGACAGCGAGCCCGATCAAGTATCGACACATTTCGAGCAGCCTCCGAGAAAGAAGCGACAGCGCACGACCTTTTCGCTCATTGAAGTGTGGGAGCTGGAACGAGCATACAGGCGGCAGCCATATTTGATGAGAGAAGACGAAGAGGACCTGGTACAGAGACTCGGGATCACAACGAAAAGTCTGAAGGTAAGATTTTCTCGTACCACAAACGGTTTAATGTCAACTTAACGGTTTTCTATAGAAAGTAATAGCAAGAATTATTTGTCTTAATTTTCAAGCCAATCAGTCTCTCTCCTAAATGATCAATTTGATTATCAGATTACGATATCGCACTTGAATTACGTTTTGAGGATTCAAGATTTTTTTATTCACCTACAGCTCCCATCATTTTTTCCAATTGATTTCTATTGAACTTATTTATCCTCCACTATTTCTTGGATTATCTATGGCTGTTGATATTTCACCACCAGGCCTTTTTAGGGGTCTATCATAGTTGTACACTCCGCAAGTCGCCATATTTTGATTCAACGAAACCGTGGTACGCTTTCGTTTTCTCCTAAAAACCGAAACCGCCTTATTAGTCGCAGTAGGACGATAATCATCAAAACCGATCTTTTAAGAGTACGTAACAAATTTCCTTTACGTTTAAGTTTTGGCGCCTGATGTGCTGTTCGCAAACACAAAAATTGTATGAGATGTTTATAACGAAGTGCAAAAGGACAAGTTTTGAAGCATAGGTTGTGTTGTTTGTGCTTCTGCGGTCTTTCTACATGGATTTTTGTACAAAACAAGCTTGTGAAATTTACGTCACCTTTGCCAGGCGCCACAAAAGCTAGCAAAAACCGAAAACCGCGGGCTAATTTTATAATTCTTAAACCAAAAACCGCCAGATAAATGTGAATGTACCCGCCAACAGGCTCTCAAAATTGGCTTCTTCGCGAGTAAACCACCGCGCTGAATTGACAGAGCCTCTTTGTGAGCTCTTGTTTACTATGCAAGGAAGAGTGAAGTGTTTAAAATTGTAATGTAGCAAATGTTTTGCTAATCTTTGCTTGTTTGTTTTTCTCCTTTTTAGTATTGGTTTCAAAACCGACGGGCCAAATCACGCAAAGAAGACAAAGGAGTTACGCCTGTTTATCAGTCTAGCCAGTCAAACCAGTTTGGGCGCATTGTCAGGAGAGCCTTGCCTTATGATAGACCACAGTCTCCGATCCAGTCCCCTTCAGACTACCGGAAGCCAGCTGATTGTATGTCCTATCCAGTGGAAAACCACTTGGAAGTTCGAGCGCGCAGTCAACCAATCAAAGGAGACTACCAATGCCTGCCATTCGAGTCAAACCAGTTGAGAAGCCGTTCATCGCTACCAGTACCCATGTTCCACCCTGACCAGTTCAAGAGAAGACCAGTAAAGTCCGCGAGACTACCGCACAGCGGCGGCTTACGTAGATATCAGCCATATTGAATGTAGGTTTAATTAAAATATGATCAAAAATTAAATAATAGGGAATTTTAAGTTTAAATTTGTAGAAAAATTGTAAGTCTCTTAAAATGAAGCAAATGATACTCAGGGTTACGAGTTAAAATACATTTTTATTACCATTTATAAAATATTTAATATACCTACCAAGAAACTATTGTAATTTAGTAAGTGATGTTATAATAAAACAATGTGTAGTAAGTGAAGGTAACGCTTTTCTTTGTTTGCAAATAATAAGTGAAATACTCACCTGCCCCTCCCCAGTAATAATAAACGCGCGGGATTTCCATCTTGATTGTAGATTTTAGATATGATGGAAACGAGGAAGCAATTTTCAGTTTAATTGAAATTGTATTTTTTTTTCAATGTCTTGACATATAGCAAATCATGTAAAAGCATGAGTCAGGAAAATACCATTTTGTTCAGTTGTAATAAATTTTTATTATGCCTTTTCCATACATATCAAGAAACCTCTGTCAGTTAGTTAGTAATGTGTTGATAAAACAATATGTAAATATGCAAGTCAAAGGTAATATTTTGGTTTCATTTTTAAAATATTTTGCTTTCTTTTTACCATTTCAATTGCGCGATCGAAAATTATAGTAATAATCAAGTTACTTATCTCTCTCTCTCACCATCAGCGAAATACTAATTGCCGTACTTACTTTGGAATGTGATTCCTCCTATTAAGCGCTGTGGTCGAATAACCGTCACCCTGGTATACAAGCTTCACACTCTCTCACCAAAAGGGCACCCTCATTTTAAGTACACGTTCTCTAGTGTAATCAAAATATCGTACCAAAGTGAGAAAAGTTACTTGATTTCAGGACAGTAAAATCTTTCAATCCTGCTGGATCCTGAGTGGCCAATTCAAATTTCCCGCACGCCTTCCGTATGCAAGGACAACCAATTAACGTGCATATTTACTTAGGACTGTTTTCTAAAAGGAAATGCATGAATCTGACGGAAAGCGCGGGAAAACCTGTGTGAAAGGCCAGCTTGTATATTAGATTTGCTCAGTTCTACTGCAGACTGGATGAAATAGTGGCGCGAATTTTTTCAACCCATCGCGTAGGGTAGTATAACAAAGCTTAAGCAAATGCGAATAGTTTTTTAGTCTTTTTCTCGCAAGCGCCTGACGGAAATAGTTCGTTTTGTTTCGGCAGCCGAAGGCAACCTGTACGAGAGACATGAGAGAAACCGGAAACCGCGCAAAGAAAACCGCTGGCACCCAGAGGTAGTTACTAGAAGGTTTACTTTCTTACTTGCACGAGATAATCCATATCGTATTTATAACAGCATTCTCGATCCTGTTTGTTTCTCCAAGTGTCTTTTGTCACCAATAGGCGTGACGTTAAAATAGTTATAAATTTTCTCTTTAACTCCGTGCTCACCGTTTCCCCTCACCTCCTTTCTGAAAGGGTTCACATTTTATTACTGTTTGGTAAACTAATCAAAGTTAAGATGTTACTCCCATATTACAAAAACGAAATTTGATTTTAGATACTTCCTATATATTCTTAAAGAACTTTGTCAGGGTGTGCTAATCTTATAAAAAGTTCAGCCTATATTGTTCAGGTTGATGGTTTGTAATCCATGTCAATCTTCTCCATTCTTAACCATCCTTGTTCCTTTATGGTTTATAATATGTTGTTTGGTGTTTTTTTATCTTAGTAAACAGCTATTTTCAGGTTTTCTTCAATTTCAGTCAAGGTAATTTTGTACCCGGCCAAACTAACTTTGTAAACCTCGACTGAGCTACTTTAAAAGTTTGACCGGCTAGCGACAAAGGGCGAAAAATATTACTGACTACCGACAAAACGAGAAAATAATTACCGACCAGCGACAAAAAAGTTCTAACCGACAACCGACATGGTCCGACGTTATAGGGAAGTTTTTATTCAGAAAGAACAGCATTTTAAATTTACTTCTAGCTCAGGAAATGTCCAGATCCTTTGGTGGGCTCTATTTTTACCAAACGCAACAACATTAAATCCAAATTTAGATCATAATAGGCTTTCCCGTCCGGCTTTAAATTAAGGCCCAAGAATCCTCCTACGACACTGACGCTCTGTCCAGTCCATATTTTGCTTCATCTTAATGCTGAAGCTACAATGTGACTAAAGGGTTTTACGGTGCTACTATGACCTGAGGTTCTTTCAGTGTCGCAAAATAGTAAAGAAAGGTTAAGGCTTAAAATGTTTCTGTCAGTTGTTTCTGTTCTATTTCGTCGATGGTCGTTTAAGATACAGGCTATGATTAAATGACTCAATAAAACCATTACAGACAAATTTTATCAAACATTTTATCAGTGTAGCTTGAAAAAGGACAAAAATAATATCCAATAATAATCGGTAATAATCGATACTAATCGATAATCAATAACTATCGATTACTGTTAGCCATCGACGAACAATCGATGACTCGCATTTTTCTTCATCGACTTTCATCGATTCCTATCCGCAATTTAAGATTGTTATCGATTAATATCGATTATCAGTTTATCGACTGATTACTTGATTTACTGATACTAGTTTTGCAAACAAAAACGGAGTGACGATCATGATCACGTTGCTAATAAACAGAGTTAACGATCAAATTAATAATGAATTATTTCAAGTTTTACACTTCGTCTACAGTTTAAAGTCTTAAAAGTGCGCAAATTACATGAGAAATGTGAACAATTAACTTATATTTTTAATTATCAACTGAGATTTACCGACAACCGACAAAGTAATGAATTTATAACCGACATGTGGATTCCCCTATTCAGAGCCTCCTTATTTCTTAGTGGGGCAGCTTTCACTATCGTGTCGGTTTCCGTGAAAAAGCGGTAATTTAAATGAATTTGGGCAAGTTACTGTAGAAATTATCTGAAAGCCAAATTGCCGCGAACGACTTTGCAATTGCGGGCCTGCGCCCGACGCAGAAACGCCCGTTAAGTTTATAGGCGGGTCTGTTCTCATCAATAATTATTTTTAGCGTTTTCTGTCCTGTCCTTGGTACGTACAATTATACTGACAGAGTAAAAAAAAAACAGAACAGAAAGTTCTCTATAAAGAAATTACTGTACAGGAAAGCAAATATACATAATATGTGGTGAGCGCTTTCACTTTCAATCTTGACCAAACCTCAATTCCTTTCTATTACAATATCTAAACTTTATCAAGAAGAAAGATAAGAACTAGAAAAAGAAAATCATCTACTATAATTCATGCCATACATGAGTCTGATTGACCTTTAAATTCTCAAAACTGACAAAAAAACTTGAAGCTTATCTGTAAGGAGAATAAAACAATTTTGAACTGGGAATTCTTTCAGAAGACACAAGTCGAAAGAAAATAATTGCCGCATTTGTCGATCATCACTTCGCAAAACAAACCGCTACCTTCGAATTCAATAGAATTCTCTAGCCGCTAATTAGCAGTGCGAATGTTTGATAGTCATGAATTTCTTTAGTTATCGGCT
Source organism: Platygyra sinensis (assembly GCA_019787425.1). Classification (NCBI taxonomy): domain Eukaryota; kingdom Metazoa; phylum Cnidaria; class Anthozoa; order Scleractinia; family Merulinidae; genus Platygyra; species Platygyra sinensis. The sequence continues at coordinate 11,783 of JAHPZR010013932.1, forward strand.
ACGACCGCTGCCAAACTTTTGTCGGACCGCTCTTTTGCTTATTGATTGACAGCTGCCAGTGTATAAATAAGATCTGAGGTTGCATGGTTCTTCAGTCATTAAACAAGCTTTCGATGGAGAGATACGACTTCAAGTCAGTTGGTGTCCTCGTTGATTCTATGAGTCCAAGAAAATCACGTGACTTGTCATCCAGTTCTGCTATCCGTGCTCCGTTCTTGGCACCAGTCTTCCGTCATCAGAAGATGACCGACTTTTCCATCAGCAGAATACTGGGTCTGGAGGATGACCAAACACAGAATGAGTCAAAATGTTCCGGTAAGTTAAACTTTTATAATTTAATATAAAGCTCACACACTGTAATCCTCAAGAAGTCTGAAACACTATAGTACAGGACAAAGTGCGAACTGTATTTTCTCAATATTGTAGTGCTGCGTTCACAAATTTTAAAGTGTCTCAGTAACAGAAACTTTTGTTTTCACAAGTCAGCTCTAAATAATCTATTTTATTTGATGAATAGAAAACAATACTGAGCACTAAACTTAACATAAAACAAAACAACAATAACAATACTGATCACTCTAAAACTATGCGTTTATTGGGCTAATAGTGTAGCAGGAAAGATGTAAAAAATTCGGCGGAGTGCGAAACTTGGATAAAGCCCTGCACTCCTTATATTGATAAGCCGTTCACTCGCATTTAGATTTCTTGTTAATGGTTTATAATATAATTTGCATTTTGATTAAAATTGCTAAAGGAAATATGGGAGAATGAGCACTGCTGTTAGTCAGAACAGCTTTCCTGTGTTTTCTTGTCCAAACAAGTACATCTAGCTTTTCGAGTTATCTATAAATGCCAACGTGTATATATTTTTTCTCAACAGTTCAAGTACACTGCTGTCAAAACACTGTTCAGACTCCAAGTACTCAACACAGCTACAGTGATACCAGCCCACGATCTCGATCTCCTTGTTCAGACAACGCAAGTTCAGCCAGTGACTTTGACAGCGAGCCCGATCAAGTATCGACACATTCCGAGCAGCATCCGAGGAAGAAGCGACAGCGCACGACCTTTTCGCTCATTGAAGTGTGGGAGCTGGAACGAGCATACAGGCGGCAGCCATATTTGATGAGAGAAGATGAAGAGGACCTGATACAGAGACTCGGGATCACAGCGAAAAGTCTGAAGGTAAGATTTTCTCTTACCACAAACGGTTTAATGCCAACTTAACGGTTTTATATAGAAAGTAATGGAAATAATTATTTGTATTCAATTTTCAAGCCAATCAATCTCTCTCCTAAATTATCAATTTGATTATGATATCGCAGTTAAAGTACGTTTTGAGGATTCAATTTTTTTTTAAATTCACCTATAATTGATTTCGTAGAGTATACGCTTCCTTGATTTTTTCAAATTGATTTCTATTGAATTGATTTATCCTCCAATATATATATTTCTTGGGTTATTTATGACTGTTGATATAATTCATCACCAAGCGGCCTATTTAGATGGTCTATCATAGTTGTACATTCTGCAATCGCCATATTTGTTCTTCGAAACCGAAGTATGCTCACGCGCGGATCTAGGGCTGGTGAAATGGGTGAATTTTCACCCCCCTTTCTCTGACATTGTTTAAAAAATTCATCCCCACCCCCCCCCCCCCCCCTTGATACTTTCGTTTGCTCCAAAAAACCGAAATCGCCTTATTAGTCGTAGTAGGACGATAATCATCAAACCGATCTTTTAAGAGTACGTAACAAATTTCCTTTACGTTTAAGTTTTGACGTCCGATGCGCTGTTCGCAAACACAAAAATTGCTTGAGATGTTTATAACGAAGTGCAAAAGGACAAGCTTTGAATCATGGTTGTGTTGTTTGTGCCTCTGTGGTCTTTCTAACATGGATTTTTGTACAAAGTAAGCTTGTGAAATTTACGTCACCTTTACCAGGACGCCACAAAAGCTAGCAAAAACCGAAAATCGCGGGCTAATTTTATAATTCTTAAACCAAAAACCGCCAGATAAATGTGAATGTACCCGGCAATAGGCGCTCAAAATTGGGTTCTTCGCGAGTAAACCACCGCGCTGAATTGACAGAGCCTCTTTGTGAGCTCTTGTTTACTATGCAAGGAAGAGTGAAGTGTTTAACATTGTAATGTAGTGAATGTTTTGCTAATCTTTGCTTGTTTGTTTTTCTCCTTTTTAGTATTGGTTTCAAAACCGACGGGCCAAATCACGAAAAGAAGACAAAGGATTTACGCCTGTTTATCAGTCTGGCCAGTCAAACCAGTTTGGGTCCATTGTCAGGAGAGCCTTGCCTTATGATAGACCACAGTCTCCGATCCAGTCCCCTTCGGACTACCGGAAGCCAGCTGATTGTATGTCCTATCCAGTGGAAAACCACTTGGAAGTTCGAGCGTGCAGTCAAGCAATCAAAGGAGACTACCAATGCCTGCCATTCGAGTCAAACCAGTTGAGAAGCCGTTCATCGCTACCAGTACCCATGTTCCACCCTGACCAGTTCAAGAGAAGACCAGTAAAGTCCGCGAGACTTTCGCACAGCGGCGGCTTACGTAGATATCAGCCATATTGAATGTAGGTTTAAAATATGATCAAAAATTAAATAATAGGGAATTTTAAGTTTAAATTTGTAGAAAAATTGTAAGTCTCTTAAAATGAAGCAAATGATACTCAGGGTTACGAGTTAAAATACATTTTTATTACCGTTTATAAAATATTTAATATACCTACCAAGAAACTATTGTAATTTAGTAAGTGGTGATGTTATAATAAAACAATGTGTAGTAAGTGAAGGTAACGCTTTTCTTTGTTTGCAAATAATAAGTGAAATACTCACCTGCCCCTCCCCAGTAATAATAAACGCGCGGGATTTCCATCTTGATTGTAGATTTTAGATATGATGGAAACGAGGAAGCAATTTTCAGTTTAATTGAAATTGTATTTTTTTTTCAATGTCTTGACATATAGCAAATCATGTAAAAGCATGAGTCAGGAAAATACCATTTTGTTCCGTTATAATAAATTTTGTTTTACCTTGCCCATACATATCAAGGAAACCTCTGTAGTTAGTCAGTAATGTGTTGATGAAACAATATATAAATATGCAAGTCAAAGGTAATATTTTGGTTTCATTTTTTAAAATATTTTGCTTTCTTTTTACCATTTTGCGCGATCACAATTATAGTAATAATCAAGTTACTTA
>JAHPZR010013932.1:20000-22836 GCA_019787425.1 Platygyra sinensis
CGTAGAAATCGAAATATGGTTTATCGTGGTCTGTACTCTAATCGACAACGAGTACGTGTCATTACTCTTTTCCCAGACATTTTTTCCGTGTTGTTTCTGTATGCGGAGCGATTTTGCAAAAGTTTTTAAAAGGAAAGTCTGACGCGTACAAGTAGCTCATTTGCATAATGCAGCGCGTGCACTTTCAAGTCCGAGTCGGTGTTTTTAATTGTCAACAAATCTTGGCAAAGATTTCTTTCGTTATCTTTGATATTGTGATAAAAAACAAATCGAATATAGTTTAGCGTGGCACTGGTGAAATTCCACTGATATGGGATTAATTGACATGTTTTTGATCAATCTGAATGCAGAAATTGTTGCTTGTATATTATCATTCAGAAAATCGCGCCACAAGCCAAATCTGGAAAGTACTTCCAAATATGGTTTTTCCCCTGATTTGGGGGGAAAAAATGGCGGAGTTCTGAGCATGCGCATGCAAGTTATCCTGGACTCTTCTTTCGCCCGCCCGGGTTCAGACCCTATATGGGGCGGAAGAAAGGAGAGTTCAGGGACTGGACTAGCCGTTCACTCGCATTTAGATTTCTTGTTAATAGTTTTTAACTTAATTTTCATTTTGATTAAAATTGCGATAGGAAATATGGGAGAATGAGCAACTGCTGTTAGAACAGCTTTCCTGTGTTTTCTTGGCCAAACAATACATCTAGTTATAATTATTCGAATTATTTATAAATGCTAACGTATATATATCTTTTTCTTGACAGTTCAAGTACACGGCTGTCACAACACTGTTCAGACTCCAAGTACTCAACACAGCTACAGTGATACCAGCCCGCGATTATCTCCTTCTTCAGACAACGCAAGTTCAGCAAGTGATTTTGACAGCGAGCCCGATCAAGTATCGACACATTTCGAGCAGTCTCCGAGAAAGAAGCGACAGCGCACTACCTTTTCGCTCATTGAAGTGTGGGAGCTGGAACGAGCATACAGGCGGCAGCCATATTTGATGAGAGAAGACGAAGAGGAACTGATACAGAGACTCGGCATCACAGCGAAAAGTCTGAAGGTAAGATTTTCTCGTACCACAAACGGTTTAATGTCAACTTAACGGTTTTCTATAGAAAGTAATAGCAAGAATTATTTGTCTTTAATTTTCAAGCCTATCAGTCTCTCTCCTAAATGATCAATTTAATTATCAGATTATGATATCGCACTTGAATTACGTTTTGAGGATTCAAGACTTTTTTATTAACCTACACTCCCATCAGTTTTTTTCAATTGATTTCTATTGAACTTATTTATCCTCCAATATTTCTTGGGTTATCTATGGCTGTTGATATTTCACCACCCAGGCCTTTTTAGGGGGTCTGTCATAGTTGTACACTCCGCAAGTCGCCATATTTTGATTCAACGAAACCGTGGTACGCTTTCGTTTTCTCCTAAAAACCGAAACCGCCTTAATAGTCACAGTAGGACGATAATCATCAAAACCGATCTTTTAAGAGTACGTAACAATTTTTCCTTTACGTTAAGGTTTTGGCGCCTGATGTGCTGTTCGCAAACACAAAAATTGTATGAGATGTTTATAACGAAGTGCAAAAGGACAAGTTTTGAAGCATACGTGTGTTGTTTGTACTTCTGCGGTCTTTCTCATGGATTTTTGTACAAAACAAGCTTGTGAAATTTACGTCACCTTTGCCAGGCCGCCACAAAAGCTAGCAAAAACCCGAAAACCGCGGGCTAATTTTATAATTCTTAAACCAAAAACCGCCAGATAAATGTGAATGTACCCGCCAACAGGTGCTCAAAATTGGCTTCTTCGCGAGTAAACCACCGCGCTGAATTGAGCTCTTGTTTACTATGCAAGGAAGAGTGAAGTGTTTAAAATTGTAATGTAGCAAATGTTTTGCTAATCTTTGCTTGTTTGTTTTTCTCCTTTTTAGTATTGGTTTCAAAACCGACGGGCCAAATCACGAAAAGAAGACAAAGGAGTTACGCCTTTTTATCAGTCCAGCCAGTCAAACCAGTTTGGGCGCATTGTCAGGAGAGCCTTGCCTTATGATAGACCACAGTCTCCGATCCAGTCCCCTTCAGACTACCGGAAGCCAGCTGATGGTATGTCCTATCCAGTGGAAAACCACTTGGAAGTTCAAGCGCGCAGTCAACCAATCAAAGGAGACTACCAATGCCTGCCATTCGAGTCAAACCAGTTGAGAAGCCGTTCATCGCTACCAGTACCCATGTTCCACCCTGACCAGTTCAAGAGAAGACCAGAAAAGTCCGCGAGACTTTCGCACAGCAGCGGCTTACGTAGATATCAGCCATATTGAATGTAGGTTTAAAATATGATCAAAAATTGAATAATAGGGAATTTTAAGTTTAAATTTGTAGAAAAATTGTAAGTCTCTTAATATGAAGTAAATGATACTCAGGGTTTCGAGTAAAATACATTTTTATTACCGTTTATAAAATATTTAATATACCTACCAAGAAACTATTGTAATTTAGTAAGTGGTGATATTATAATAAAACAATGTGTAGTAAATGAAGGTAACGCTTTTCTTTTTGTGCAAATAATAAGTGAAATACTCACCTGCCCCTCCCCAGTAATAATAAACGCGCGGGATTTCCATCTTGATTGTAGATTTTAGATATGATGGAAACGAGGAAGCAATTTTCAGTTAAATTGAAATTGTATTTTTTTTCAATGTCTTGACATATAGCAAATCGTTTAAAAGCATGAGTCAGGAAAATACCATTTTGTTCAGTTGTAATAAATTTTTCTTATGCCTTGCCCATACATATCAAGAAACCTCTGTCAGTTAGTTAGTAATGTGTT
>JAHPZR010013935.1:0-7500 GCA_019787425.1 Platygyra sinensis
GTAACCTGCGATCAGGCGTCCCTTATATTTTTTGTCGCGGCGGGAAGGTACGCCTGATGCAATTACGTGACTATAGACAAATTCGGCCAACACGCACGTGACATTGAATTGGGTGTTTACATTGCGCGAAAACGAGGCTTCCATTAATTTGCTTTGCAAAATGGCAGCCGCTTGCACTTGTTGTGTGAACCATGTACGTTGCTGTAGTTGTTTATTCAACAAAGAACAGACATGGTCGAAATCTTTGAGGAATTTCCCAAAATGTAGCCCAACAACATGGTCTTTGTGGCTCGATCAAGGTGGGAAAAAGAATGTCGGAGAGAAAAGCTATAAGTTCTTTCGGGAAGGGTATGTTTACGATGTTTAGGATTTCCATGTCAAGGCACGTTGCTATAGATCTCTAAGAAAAAGTGAAGAGCCTCATTTTTTAGCCGTAATCTTTAGGGAGTGTGATGGTAGGGCAGAAGTTTTTAAAGCACACTGTTCGTGTAAGGGAGGAAGCGGTGGACATTGCAATAATATCTTTGCATTATTGTTTCAACTGAATGATTATTCATGTTTAAATATCAAAGACATCCCGAGTGACACAACTTGTACAAGTCTACCCCAATCTTGGCATATTCCGAGAGCAACCTCTATATGCCCTTTGCCAGTGATGGGTACTCATTATGCCCGATCAGAGACTGATAGAAATGGAGAAAGGTTAAGAGATCCAGTCAGTTGCAAACTGTATGCTGCGAGAGCACCGGCTTTAAGATTTGGACTGCAAAGACAACATGTGATGGATCAGGTCGTTCACCTAAACCAAAAAGAAACACCTCCTCCATTTTCGTATTTGTTAAGTGATCAACAAGAGCCTGGTTTATTAATAAACACAGTGTTTGGAAATTTACCTCTTGGTGCTTGCCTTGCATATCAGCTACAAGATTATGGTCGACCCAACACAACATTTTTGACAAACTACTCAGGGGGGACTACTCCTCAAGACAGTTCAGTACCCAACTGTCTTGAATTTCCTGACATTCCACATGTTGATGTGGCACCCTTTGATTTAAATGAAATTCAAGATTTAGACCAAACTGATTTCATTGACTTTTTTGTTGATCATGTACTTATTGACTTAAAGGAAGCTCATGCTTTAGAGAGAAGAACTGTCTTGCAGGGTGAATCTGCTGAATGGCTTGACCAACACAACTACAGACTCACTGCCTCCAATTTTGGTAAAGTTTATTTCAGAGTTCAAAGGCCATCAGAAGCTATGTAGAAAAATATTTTTGAAGCAAAAGATTTGACTAATTAAAGAGCAATTTCACATGGCAAAACAAAAGAAAAACCTCCCAGGACCATATATGCCAAAAAAAATGCAAAAGCAAGTACCTGGTTTTACAGTATTTGATGCTGGATATCAGTTCATCCATCTTTCCCTTACCTTGGAGCAAGTCCTGATGGAAAGGTGTTTGATCCATCTACAGATTCTAAATATGGTTTACTTGAAATAAAATGCCCTTTTTCAAAAAGAGGTGAAATATTAGACCAAGCAGTTGCCGATCCAAACTTTTATCTTGAAAAGGTTGGAGGGAAATTTTATCTCAAGAAGGAACACACCTGCGGATATTATGCTCAAGTACAGGTACAGTTGGCCCTTACTGGTTTAAAATGGTGTGATTTTCGCATTTATTTGTCAGACTCAAATGAAATGTGTGTTGACAGAATTCATTTTGATACATACTACTGGGAAAATAAGCTCTTGCCAAAACTATCGCAATTTTATTTGCGTCATGCACTGCAATTCCTTGTTGGCAGAGCAAGACCAGTGAACAGTTGTTCACAAAGTACTGAAGATGTAATTCTTGTGAACAGTATTCAGACTTTTTAAACATAGCTTTTGACAAAATAACTAACCTTATGACTGGTATGCTCTTGAATGTCACAGATAGCATAAATGTAAACACAAGACATTTGTAACTGTCCATTGCTAGAATGAAAAATCTATTACATGTTTTGCTTAAAATCAATAATAATCAGCTTGAGTGATTTTCAGCACCTGATTGCCTCCCTGATTCACATCAGAATAGGAATTAGAGCACTCATTTTTGCAGGCAACAAATGCATGGCAATGGCTAGAAAATAAACTGTCACCTCTAAAACAGGATACACACATGACGATTATTTGCACTGATTCTCAGAAGTTCCTTCAGTGTTGATTTGAGTCAGGCAAGCACTGGGTTCTGGAAATTGGAGAGAAGGCACGCCACTGACCATATCTGATTTATACTACCAAACATAGTTACAGGAATTATGGAGTGAAATATGCGAAACCTTCTCATCTTACAAATAGCCCTCTCCACACGAATTCTATGCCTTGCCACGGTCTGCGTTTTAATGACATCATCTTCTTCAAATCCAACCTTATCTTTAAGATAGGGAGGAATCTTTAGTTTCAGATCAAGTTTTTTCAAGTCATTTCGGATATCAAAACCCTTGTCTGCCATGATTGCATCTCCCTTTTTAATTTCTCCTGAGAATTCTTTCTGTCTTAGAATTTCTAAAAACCTAGGTCTTTCCACACTTCGTTTATCACTGATAGCACCTTCATAAAGCTGAGAGATAAACACAATATCCCCTTTAGCATCAACACCAAGGAGGCATTTCATTGTAGTGTGAGATTTGTAGTTGCTGTAAGTCTCACTGTGTTTCTGAAGTGCACCTGGAACTTGAATTTTAAGTTCTGTTGCATCAATGACCACAATGTTATTTGGGTACTTCTCTAAAAACTCTACAGGTGAGTTATTCAAATGATGTCTCTATGGGGCCATATCTTGAGACTTCCAAGTGTCACATACAGGTAGTTAATCCAGGTAAGTAATATATTAACTACTGTGCTCTCTGTCACACAAAACCTTTCTGCAAGATTCTCAGTTTCATCAGTACAAGAAGATATTCATCCTCCACTGACAGTTTATGAGCAGAAGGCCTTATCCATCTTGATCATCATTACCACACTCAAACAGTTTCTCTGTGTCAATGACAATTGATTTTCTTGTTGCAGTATCTCAGTAAATCAGCATTTTTCGATCTAGATTAGGCAACAAAAATTGCAAAGTATTCATGAATTCACCATGACTGTTAAATCCAGTAAAATGTGTGAACAATTTATCCTCTTTCTTTGGGGTTTGTAGTGTCCCGGATGTTTATGTTAATATTATGGGATATGTAGAGAGCAGGCATGTGGTCGAGAGATGTGACACGAATAAACACGTTGTCGTTGTGAAGCGAGTCGTTTGATATATTAAGACGAAAACACCACATTTTGCAACGAGGAAAACGGATATTTGACTCGCCGAACGGCTGCTGAAGTGGAAACGAGTTTAAACGGTGGACAAAACTCGCACAGATGGCCGTATGCTTGAGCGGATTACCTGGATTGCCTGCGTTCGACGCCGTCGGTGAACCAGCTACACTCGCACAACGATGGTTAACTTGGAAAGACGAATTTGAGCTTTATGTTACTGCCTCTGGAATAGCGACCCTACACAAAAAAGAGCACTACTACTTCACCTCGCTGGGCCCAAAGTCCGAGATGTTTTCAATAATTCGATTCCTGCCGAAGCACGAGGCGAAGCGAAAGATTACAAAAAAGCTATGGACTGCCTCTCGGAACACTTCAAGCTCAAAAAGAACGCTCCGATGGCCCGACAAACATTTTTGGCGGCTACTCCATTAGCTGGTGAAACCATCAACAATTTTATTACTCGCCTGCAGAAACTAGCAGAACATTGTGACTACGAAGGCGAAAGGGACAATCAGGTGAGAGATCGCGCTATTTCTTTTCTGAAGGACAAAAATCTCAAGTCAAAATTGTACCGTGAGGAAACACTGACTCTTAGCAAACTCATGGAAATCGTTAGCCAGTACCATGACAAAGAAGCGCTTATTCTTATCCCCGAAAGCCAAGTGAACAGCTTGTCCAGTGATCCAAAACAAGGGGGAAAATGTTGGCGGTGCGATAAAGTGGGTCACTTCGCGAAAGATTGCCGTCGCTCACGTGACCATAAGTGCGGGAAATGCGGCCACATGGGCCACTTTGAAGTGTGTTGTCACTCCAAGCAGAATAAAGGACGGGACTCTAGCCGCAGTTCAAGTCGTGGTCGTGGAAACTCACGAACAAAACCCAGTCGTGGACGAAGAGGAGGAAATTCAAAGGAACAACGTGATGTACACAACGTGACCGGAGACACGACTACTGAAAACCGTGTGAACAGTGATGATTTTTACGTGTTCAACGCCGGGACCACTGATGGACAGAACACTATGGAACTCATGATTGAAGATAAGCTTGTAAACATTGTTATAGACTCCGGTGCTAGTTGTAACTTAATGTCAGAGGAAATGTTTAATTTTGTAACAGGGGGCAATGCTAGATTGTTGGAGTGTAATAAGAGAGTTTATCCTTACGCTTCTGTAGAGCCACTCCAACTTAAGGGAAAGTATAGTTTTAATGTTCAGGTACCCCAGACCCACAAGTCCCTGTGCACTGAGTTTTATGTAATCTGCGGTAAGGCAGCAACGCTACTAGGCCGCGAAGCCTCCGAGCTGCTAGGCGTGTTAAAGGTCGGCGTGTCCATTAACAGCTGTGATGTTAAATCTGATGAGAGGGGAAATCTTGCAAACCAAATTGATCGAAAGGCACTACTCAAGACCAAATTCCCAAAAGTATTTCAAGGTCTTGGCAGGCTTAAAGGCTATCAGCTAAAACTCCACATTGATGAGAATGTTCAACCAGTCGCTCAACCAGTACGCAGAATTCCTTTTAGTAGAAGAGCTAAAGTAACCGAAAAGCTAGAAGAATTGCTCAAACTTGATGTCAATTCTGTGCGAAGTTCATCCCAAACTTTGCAACCATATCAAGTCCATTGTGGGACCTAACCAGCAAGGATGTTAAGTGGCAGTGGGTGCAAAAGAGAGCAAGGCCTTTCAAGAAATCAAAGACCTGCTAACCAGAGCACCAGTAATGGCCTACCACAGACAAGGTGCCACAACACGGCTCACAACTGATGCCTCTCCTGTTGGAGTTGGAGCGATCCTGGAGCAAAAACAACAAGACGGGACCTACAGGCCGATATATTACGCTAGCCGGAAGCTTAGCAAAGTTGAAGCAAGGTACTCCCAGTTCGAAAGAGAAGCTCTAGCTGTCAGATGGGCTTGCGAGAAGTTTTACCTGTACCTGTATGGAATTAAATTTGAGATCCACACCGACCACAAGCCCCTAGTCACAGTACTCAGTGCAAAGTCGAAGCCTCCATCCGCCCGGATAGAAAGGTGGCTCCTGTACTTGCAGCAGTTTCAATACACGTTGACGCACATACCTGGCAAAGATAATGCAGCAGACGTCCTCAGCCGCCTGCCTGTTGGCTCAACTCAAGATGACGACACCCGAGAAACGGAAGATTTTGCATACAGCGTGGCAAGTGCGGCAGTGCCAGCCGCTTTACTGCCGAAGCACGTCGAGACTGCCACAGCAAATGCTCCAACCTTACGGTTAGTGCGCAAAGCTGTGACGACTGGTGACTGGACCCAGTTGTCAGGCACCACCTACAAAGCAGTTAAAGAAGAACTGTGGGTAGTAGGACAAGTAGTGATGAGAGGAGCTCGTATTGTGATGCCTCAGAGCCTTTGGAAGCAAACCATCATGTTGGCACACGAGGGTCATCAGGGCATGGACCGTACCAAAGCCAGATTGCGAGAGAAGGTGTGGTGGCCACAAATGGACAGACAGGTGGAGGATGCCATCCGTTCATGCCATCCCTGTCAACTTGTAGGACCAAGAGCAAAACCAGAACCTGTGAGGTCAAGCAGCCTGCCTGATGGACCCTGGCAGGAGATTTCAGTTGATCTGCTTGAGATCTCAAATGGAGAACACCTCTTGGTGGTTGTCGACTATTATTCTCGTTGGCTAGAGGCCATTCTCCTGAAGAAGACGGATGCTCAACACGTGATAAAGAGTATGGAAGATATTTTCAGAACACATGGGTTACCAGAAGCTCTAGGCAGTGACAATGGACCACCATTTGCGTCAAAAGAATTTGAGAGCTTCCTAGAGTACCTGGGGATAAGCCACAAGAAGGGCGTACCTTATTGGCCCCAGAGCAACAGAGGTGGAACGTGGCAATGAAACAATTCTGAAGATAGTGCGAATTGCTCGCCTTGAAGGGAAAGATTGGAGAAAAGCACTTGAGAACTTCCTCTTCCAATATAGAGTTACCCCACACACCGTTACTGGAGTGTCACCTGCAGAACTACTGATGGGGAGGAAACTGCGTGACAAGCTTCCTCGAGTTGAATTCTCCAAAGACCGTGCAACGGATGCATATTGGCAACAGCTGTTGAGAGAAAGAGACACTCGTGCAAAACTCCGCCAGAACGAATATGCGGACAGAACACGAGGAGCCAAGCACAGCGATATTGAGGAGGGTGACAAAGTGCTATTAAAGCAGACACGTGAAAACAAGCTCTCACCAAACTATGAGCCAGAGCCTTACATCGTTACTCGCAAAGATGGAAATGCTGTCATCTTACAAGACACAAATGGGAACAATAAGATGCGCAACACTGCTCACATGAAAACGTTTGTGGATCCTGGAACTGTTGACAAAGGGAAAATAGATCCGTAGCCACACCTAGCCGAGCGGCCAGTGCAGCCCGAACAGGATCAGCCGAATCCCAGCCCTAGTCAACTAGCAGCAGATGCCCCGGAACCTCCATCCAGCCCCTTACCTTCAGTTTCTTCGCGCCCTGTGCGTGCCAGGCAAGCGCCCGCTTGGATGCGAGATTAGGTATGCACATAGTTCAAAGTTATTCGAAAGAAAATAAGGGACACTGAACGTTTCTTTGAACACTTTATTAGTCCCTTCGAGCTTGTTATCTCTACCTTTGTGGATTTACTTGTTAGTTTTTGTAATAACTTAGGGGGAGATGTAGTGTCCCGGATGTTTATATTAATATTATGGGATATGTAGAGAGCAGGAATGTGGTCGAGAGATGTGAAACGAATAAACACGTCGTTGTGAAGCGAGTCGTTTGATATATTAAGACGAAAACACCACAGGGTTGTACATTTGGAAAGTAGGTAGGATGCAGAAAATTTATGTAAACATGGAATTCTAAGATGTTCATCTAATTTGCTACAGATGTCATCCTCATATGTTTGTGTCTTTCGAGAAATAAGGTCTTCGCCAGACCTGGTAGAGACAGCCATGTCACCTTCTCCTTCCGATGCTGTGTTCGTTGCTTCTTCTTCTTCTTCTTCAGCTCTCCATTGATTTAGCTTTTCTAAAGCGGACCTCTTCACCGGTTGAACCTTCTCCTGCTTATCTTTGTTCCACGAAAAAATCGAAGGAACTGCATCAGCCTTCAATCGTTTTTTGCTAGAATATGGATTAATAAAATCATCTGATGTAAAGTGTTCGCTGCAGATCTTGGTATGGCGATTGACGTTGAAGC
>JAHPZR010013935.1:10000-15000 GCA_019787425.1 Platygyra sinensis
AACTGGAAGTCATTTCTGAAGCTGGATGATAACAAGAAGAAATCATTTCATCGTCTCACAGCAAGCGTTCAATCCCTTGGAATCTCCGATGTGCAAGTAATAAGCACTGCTGACGTGGACGTACTCAGTTCCACTACGATAGACAAGGCTGGTCTGGCACCCTGTAACCACGAGGAGGCAGATACCGTGTCTTCGTCCATGCAAGGTATGGTAAATAGTATGAAGAAGATCCTTATACGAACTGTTGAATCAGATACCGACGTGGTTATCTTGGCAATTGCATTTGCAAAGAAGTTGGAAGTAGAAGAGCTCAGGGTTGCCTTTGGCGTTGGCAAGCATTTGCGCTACCTCGGATCCACAAGATAGCCGGCTCTCTTACCACACAGTAATGTAAAGGTCTACCGATCTTCCATGCATTTACTGGATACGATACCGCATGAAAGTGCTATCCTGAGGCCACTGAAATTTTTCATGCTCTATCATTGCCACAGACAATTCTCTCCGAGCAGCAATTCCGAGTGCTGGAAACCATGCACGGCAGTCCAAGTTTTCTCAAGGTACCAGAAGCATAGAAAGTATTCCGCCAACCCAAGCGGCCCTAGAACAACATGTCAAAAGGGAAGCATTTCAAGCCGGTCATGTCTGGAGGCGAACACTATAACCTATCCAGGAACGTCCAAGTGCAGCAGACTAGGGATGCATCTATCTTCGGATGGTTGGATAGCAACCTGGTCTACTCTACCTGAAGCATTAAAAGCGTGTAACGAGCTCATCAAATGTGGTTGCAAGAGTGTATGTCGGAGGCTCTGCAAGCGCATGGCAAACTTGCCCTGCACTGCACTGCACTGTGCGCCAGCAATGGCAATTGCTATAAAGAGCTACCTCCAAAACGCCACAGGACACTTACTTTCATTTCTTTTTTGAATGATTAACATTTTAAAAGTTCAAAACGTTTAATTTCAAATTAAAGATATGTTTCCGCGAGTATGCTATAAAGATGTTACCTCCAAAATACCATAGCTCAATATCACTTACATGGCTTTTTTGACGAATTGGGTAACCTGAGGTTTATATAAAACATATGGGAATTTTCAACGGCCAATAAGAAGTGAATACGTTAGGTTCCTTCGTAGATCCTTATCTTAGATAATTACCTACCTGAAGAGGATCAAGTATATGAAATTTTGTACTTGTATCACCAATTTGAACAATTTTACGCTTATCTTCCGGACTATAACTCTTTTTCGATAATATTCGTGATTTTATTGATGATCGGAACTTTCGTTTTGTCCTTCAATTCCTCTTCATTTATCTTCAAATGCTTTGCAACCAGCTTGGTATTTTCTACGGTCTATGAATTTCAACAGTGTTACAGTGTTCTTAGTCTCTTACATCGTCTATTTGGTTGCATCGGCTTCACCAGAACAGTTCACTGGGCGTGCGGCCATACTTGCATCACTCAATGACATCGGCTGGTATTTGGACGTGTAAACGACGGAGTTCTTTCCTTCTATCGGCTGAACTGCCCGGCCGGAAATACCAATTTTGTTACAGGCACGCCGATAGAGCTTCAAGGCAGGATTTCGACTGGGTATCGAGTGGGAAACAGTGAACTAATCCACAAACACAGTCAACACTTTCGACCATGTGCTTTCTTGTTTATTACACTTTATGGCAAGGGCTTATGGGAGTTACAAATCTACGGGGATTATGGGTCACGACCCTCACACTACCGCGGTCCCGCAGTGGATAAAACTAGTGAGACAATCTCAGATAGTGCAGAGTGTTATGCAGGACTGTTAGTGAGTCGTCTCTTGCCTGTATTTAAATTCATTAATACGTTAAACTAGCAAAAGTGATAATTTTATTTTTTTTGTAACCTAATACTTTTGTTTTTCTCGCAAAGTTTGCAACATGATACCCTTGTTTTCTCAAAGACATACAAAGGAAGAAATGTTAGCTTTTTTTGTGCTGGGAAAAAATGAAATAATGCTATTAACTTATGAAAAAAATGGAAGAGGAATGATTTTGTTTCTTTCAAGAGGCAAATTTTCATATCATCGATAGACAATTACTAATTTGATTATCAAATAGTCACGTCGTGTCTCGGAATAGCACGTTTTTGTTATGTTGCCACCGTTGGTATTAACAATAAACCAGTTCAAAATACACATTGATATCGATTAATACAACCGAGAATCGTTTCAACTTGACCGATATTATATACTACATCGGTGAATGAGTCCCCTCAAAGACTGGCTAAATTTATTTGCGGTTTCCGTAAGTGCCAGAGTGTCTGCAGCAATATTTGAGAAGTTTATTTTGTCACGGCATTACTAATTTTAATGCTACTAACTCGGAAATGTTTGGGGTGAATACATTTGTGGACTTCTTGTTCTCTTTCATAGGGGAGAAAATAAACAAGCGGCCGAGGAGATAAATTCGTTTCCCTCTTTAAAGCTTAGCAAACACGAAATACTTTGAAAACAGCACACGACATTTTTAACCGAGATAGGGATGATTCCAAAAGATACGCCGTCGCAAAAGCATTCTTTGCACTAAAAGGGAGAACTGATATTAGTGAGTTTAAGCATGACGTTTACGGCAGACGGCGAACGGCAAAGGTCACTTTTGCCGTCTGTCTTCAGCTCTCTGTACAGTAGAATCAAAATGTTTGTATTTGCAGTGAATAGTAAGAGACACTTTTCTATTTTTGTATGATTTATTTAAGGATTACAAGAAAAAAATGGAAAATCAGAAGTGACCTTTGCCGTTCGCCGTCTGCCGTAAACGTCATGCTTAAACTCACTAATATCAGTTCTCCCTTTTAGTGCAAAGAATGCTTTTGCGACGGCGTATCTTTTGGAATCATCCCTATCTCGGTTAAAAATGTCGTGTGCTGTTTTCAAAGTATTTCGTGTTTGCTAAGCTTTAAAGAGGGAAACGAATTTATCTCCTCGGCCGCTTGTTTATTTTCTCCCCTATGAAAGAGAACAAGAAGTCCACAAATGTATTCACCCCAAACATTTCCGAGTTAGTAGCATTAAAATTAGTAATGCCGTGACAAAATAAACTTCTCAAATATTGCTGCAGACACTCTGGCACTTACGGAAACCGCAAATAAATTTAGCCAGTCTTTGAGGGGACTCATTCACCGATGTAGTATATAATATCGGTCAAGTTGAAACGATTCTCGGTTGTATTAATCGATATCAATGTGTATTTTGAACTGGTTTATTGTTAATACCAACGGTGGCAACATAACAAAAACGTGCTATTCCGAGACACGACGTGACTATTTGATAATCAAATTAGTAATTGTCTATCGATGATATGAAAATTTGCCTCTTGAAAGAAACAAAATCATTCCTCTTCCATTTTTTTCATAAGTTAATAGCATTATTTCATTTTTTCCCAGCACAAAAAAAGCTAACATTTCTTCCTTTGTATGTCTTTGAGAAAACAAGGGTATCATGTTGCAAACTTTGCGAGAAAAACAAAAGTATTAGGTTACAAAAAAAATAAAATTATCACTTTTGCTAGTTTAACGTATTAATGAATTTAAATACAGGCAAGAGACGACTCACTAACAGTCCTGCATAACACTCTGCACTATCTGAGATTGTCTCACTAGTTTTATCCACTGCGGGACCGCGGTAGTGTGAGGGTCGTGACCCATAATCCCCGTAGATTTGTAACTCCCATAAGCCCTTGCCATAAAGTGTAATAAACAAGAAAGCACATGGTCGAAAGTGTTGACTGTGTTTGTGGATTAGTTCACTGTTTCCCACTCGATACCCAGTCGAAATCCTGCCTTGAAGCTCTATCGGCGTGCCTGTAACAAAATTGGTATTTCCGGCCGGGCAGTTCAGCCGATAGAAGGAAAGAACTCCGTCGTTTACACGTCCAAATACCAGCCGATGTCATTGAGTGATGCAAGTATGGCCGCACGCCCAGTGAACTGTTCTGGTGAAGCCGATGCAACCAAATAGACGATGTAAGAGACTAAGAACACTGTAACACTGTTGAAATTCATAGACCGTAGAAAATACCAAGCTGGTTGCAAAGCATTTGAAGATAAATGAAGAGGAATTGAAGGACAAAACGAAAGTTCCGATCATCAATAAAATCACGAATATTATCGAAAAAGAGTTATAGTCCGGAAGATAAGCGTAAAATTGTTCAAATTGGTGATACAAGTACAAAATTTCATATACTTGATCCTCTTCAGGTAGGTAATTATCTAAGATAAGGATCTACGAAGGAACCTAACGTATTCACTTCTTATTGGCCGTTGAAAATTCCCATATGTTTTATATAAACCTCAGGTTACCCAATTCGTCAAAAAAGCCATGTAAGTGATATTGAGCTATGGTATTTTGGAGGTAACATCTTTATAGCATACTCGCGGAAACATATCTTTAATTTGAAATTAAACGTTTTGAACTTTTAAAATGTTAATCATTCAAAAAAGAAATGAAAGTAAGTGTCCTGTGGCGTTTTGGAGGTAGCTCTTTATAGCAATTGCCATTGCTGGCGCACAGTGCAGTGCAGTGCAGGGCAAGTTTGCCATGCGCTTGCAGAGCCTCCGACATACACTCTTGCAACCACATTTGATGAGCTCGTTACACGCTTTTAATGCTTCAGGTAGAGTAGACCAGGTTGCTATCCAACCATCCGAAGATAGATGCATCCCTAGTCTGCTGCACTTGGACGTTCCTGGATAGGTTATAGTGTTCGCCTCCAGACATGACCGGCTTGAAATGCTTCCCTTTTGACATGTTGTTCTAGGGCCGCTTGGGTTGGCGGAATACTTTCTATGCTTCTGGTACCTTGAGAAAACTTGGACTGCCGTGCATGGTTTCCAGCACTCGGAATTGCTGCTCGGAGAGAATTGTCTGTGGCAATGATAGAGCATGAAAAATTTCAGTGGCCTCAGGATAGCACTTTCATGCGGTATCGTATCCAGTAAATGCATGGAAGATCGGTAGACCTTTACA
>JAHPZR010013935.1:17500-25534 GCA_019787425.1 Platygyra sinensis
TCAGCACACAAATTACAAAAAAAAACAAATTACAAAAAAAAATCAGCACACGAGATTTTTTTATCGGAAATCACACCGCCACAAAGGTAACCAATCATGGCTCAGTTCTAAGTACCTTTTTGTTTCTTGACCAATCAGAGAAAAGTCCAATTCGGCTAACTCACGCGCGGATGTCACGTGACTTGAATTGGGTACAACAACAACCTAAACACGTGTGTTCGTATTGACATTTGGAGAAAAAAGACGTAATGCCGCAGTTTTGCCGTGCTGGAAGCTGCCAAAACAGCTCCCCTAACCGGAAGGATCTTTCTTTTCATGGATTGCCGTTAAATTTCCAAAAGTCTTCTCTCCGTTTGGATCACGAAAATGAAAAGAGATCCACGATCATGGCTTCAACGTCAATCGCCATACCAAGATCTGCAGCGAACACTTTACATCAGATGATTTTATTAATCCATATTCTAGCAAAAACGATTGAAGGCTGATGCAGTTCCTTCGATTTTTTCGTGGAACAAAGATAAGCAGGAGAAGGTTCAACCGGTGAAGAGGTCCGCTTTAGAAAAGCTAAATCAATGGAGAGCTGAAGAAGAAGAAGAAGAAGCAACGAACACAGCATCGGAAGGAGAAGGTGACATGGCTGTCTCTACCAGGTCTGGCGAAGACCTTATTTCTCGAAAGACACAAACATATGAGGATGACATCTGTAGCAAATTAGATGAACATCTTAGAATTCCATGTTTACATAAATTTTCTGCATCCTACCTACTTTCCAATGTACAACCCTGTGGTGTTTTCGTCTTAATATATCAAACGACTCGCTTCACAACGACGTGTTTATTCGTTTCACATCTCTCGACCACATTCCTGCTCTCTACATATCCCATAATATTAATATAAACATCCGGGACACTACATCTCCCCCTAAGTTATTACAAAAACTAACAAGTAAATCCACAAAGGTAGAGATAACAAGCTCGAAGGGACTAATAAAGTGTTCAAAGAAACGTTCAGTGTCCCTTATTTTCTTTCGAATAACTTTGAACTATGTGCATACCTAATCTCGCATCCAGGAGGCGCTTGCCTGGCACGCACAGGGCGCGAAGAAACTGAAGGTAAGGGGCTGGATGGAGGTTCCGGGGCATCTGCTGCTAGTTGACTAGGGCTGGGATTCGGCTGATCCTGTTCGGGCTGCACTGGCCGCTCGGCTAGGTGTGGCTACGGATCTATTTTCCCTTTGTCAACAGTTCCAGGATCCACAAACGTTTTCATGTGAGCAGTGTTGCGCATCTTATTGTTCCCATTTGTGTCTTGTAAGATGACAGCATTTCCATCTTTGCGAGTAACGATGTAAGGCTCTGGCTCATAGTTTGGTGAGAGCTTGTTTTCACGTGTCTGCTTTAATAGCACTTTGTCACCCTCCTCAATATCGCTGTGCTTGGCTCCTCGTGTTCTGTCCGCATATTCTTTCTGGCGGAGTTTTGCACGAGTGTCTCTTTCTCTCAACAGCTGTTGCCAATATGCATCCGTTGCACGGTCTTTGGAGAATTCAACTCGAGGAAGCTTGTCACGCAGTTTCCTCCCCATCAGTAGTTCTGCAGGTGACACTCCAGTAACGGTGTGTGGGGTAACTCTATATTGGAAGAGGAAGTTCTCAAGTGCTTTTCTCCAATCTTTCCCTTCAAGGCGAGCAATTCGCACTATCTTCAGAATTGTTTCATTGCCACGTTCCACCTCTGTTGCTCTGGGGCCAATAAGGTACGCCCTTCTTGTGGCTTATCCCCAGGTACTCTAGGAAGCTCTCAAATTCTTTTGACGCAAATGGTGGTCCATTGTCACTGCCTAGAGCTTCTGGTAACCCATGTGTTCTGAAAATATCTTCCATACTCTTTATCACGTGTTGAGCATCCGTCTTCTTCAGGAGAATGGCCTCTAGCCAACGAGAATAATAGTCGACAACCACCAAGAGGTGTTCTCCATTTGAGATCTCAAGCAGATCAACTGAAATCTCCTGCCAGGGTCCATCAGGCAGGCTGCTTGACCTCACAGGTTCTGGTTTTGCTCTTGGTCCTACAAGTTGACAGGGATGGCATGAACGGATGGCATCCTCCACCTGTCTGTCCATTTGTGGCCACCACACCTTCTCTCGCAATCTGGCTTTGGTACGGTCCATGCCCTGATGACCTCGTGTGCCAACATGATGGTTTGCTTCCAAAGGCTCTGAGGCATCACAATACGAGCTCCTCTCATCACTACTTGTCCTACTACCCACAGTTCTTCTTTAACTGCTTTGTAGGTGGTGCCTGACAACTGGGTCCAGTCACCAGTCGTCACAGCTTTGCGCACTAACCGTAAGGTTGGAGCATTTGCTGTGGCAGTCTCGACGTGCTTCGGCAGTAAAGCGGCTGGCACTGCCGCACTTGCCACGCTGTATGCAAAATCTTCCGTTTCTCGGGTGTCGTCATCTTGAGTTGAGCCAACAGGCAGGCGGCTGAGGACGTCTGCTGCATTATCTTTGCCAGGTATGTGCGTCAACGTGTATTGAAACTGCTGCAAGTACAGGAGCCACCTTTCTATCCGGGCGGATGGAGGCTTCGACTTTGCACTGAGTACTGTGACTAGGGGCTTGTGGTCGGTGTGGATCTCAAATTTAATTCCATACAGGTACAGGTAAAACTTCTCGCAAGCCCATCTGACAGCTAGAGCTTCTCTTTCGAACTGGGAGTACCTTGCTTCAACTTTGCTAAGCTTCCGGCTAGCGTAATATATCGGCCTGTAGGTCCCGTCTTGTTGTTTTTGCTCCAGGATCGCTCCAACTCCAACAGGAGAGGCATCAGTTGTGAGCCGTGTTGTGGCACCTTGTCTGTGGTAGGCCATTACTGGTGCTCTGGTTAGCAGGTCTTTGATTTCTTGAAAGGCCTTGCTCTCTTTTGCACCCACTGCCACTTAACATCCTTGCTGGTTAGGTCCCACAATGGACTTGATATGGTTGCAAAGTTTGGGATGAACTTCGCACAGAATTGACATCAAGTTTGAGCAATTCTTCTAGCTTTTCGGTTACTTTAGCTCTTCTACTAAAAGGAATTCTGCGTACTGGTTGAGCGACTGGTTGAACATTCTCATCAATGTGGAGTTTTAGCTGATAGCCTTTAAGCCTGCCAAGACCTTGAAATACTTTTGGGAATTTGGTCTTGAGTAGTGCCTTTCGATCAATTTGGTTTGCAAGATTTCCCCTCTCATCAGATTTAACATCACAGCTGTTAATGGACACGCCGACCTTTAACACGCCTAGCAGCTCGGAGGCTTCGCGGCCTAGTAGCGTTGCTGCCTTACCGCAGATTACATAAAACTCAGTGCACAGGGACTTGTGGGTCTGGGGTACCTGAACATTAAAACTATACTTTCCCTTAAGTTGGAGTGGCTCTACAGAAGCGTAAGGATAAACTCTCTTATTACACTCCAACAATCTAGCATTGCCCCCTGTTACAAAATTAAACATTTCCTCTGACATTAAGTTACAACTAGCACCGGAGTCTATAACAATGTTTACAAGCTTATCTTCAATCATGAGTTCCATAGTGTTCTGTCCATCAGTGGTCCCGGCGTTGAACACGTAAAAATCATCACTGTTCACACGGTTTTCAGTAGTCGTGTCTCCGGTCACGTTGTGTACATCACGTTGTTCCTTTGAATTTCCTCCTCTTCGTCCACGACTGGGTTTTGTTCGTGAGTTTCCACGACCACGACTTGAACTGCGGCTAGAGTCCCGTCCTTTATTCTGCTTGGAGTGACAACACACTTCAAAGTGGCCCATGTGGCCGCATTTCCCGCACTTATGGTCACGTGAGCGACGGCAATCTTTCGCGAAGTGACCCACTTTATCGCACCGCCAACATTTTCCCCCTTGTTTTGGATCACTGGACAAGCTGTTCACTTGGCTTTCGGGGATAAGAATAAGCGCTTCTTTGTCATGGTACTGGCTAACGATTTCCATGAGTTTGCTAAGAGTCAGTGTTTCCTCACGGTACAATTTTGACTTGAGATTTTTGTCCTTCAGAAAAGAAATAGCGCGATCTCTCACCTGATTGTCCCTTTCGCCTTCGTAGTCACAATGTTCTGCTAGTTTCTGCAGGCGAGTAATAAAATTGTTGATGGTTTCACCAGCTAATGGAGTAGCCGCCAAAAATGTTTGTCGGGCCATCGGAGCGTTCTTTTTGAGCTTGAAGTGTTCCGAGAGGCAGTCCATAGCTTTTTTGTAATCTTTCGCTTCGCCTCGTGCTTCGGCAGGAATCGAATTATTGAAAACATCTCGGACTTTGGGCCCAGCGAGGTGAAGTAGTAGTGCTCTTTTTTGTGTAGGGTCGCTATTCCAGAGGCAGTAACATAAAGCTCAAATTCGTCTTTCCAAGTTAACCATCGTTGTGCGAGTGTAGCTGGTTCACCGACGGCGTCGAACGCAGGCAATCCAGGTAATCCGCTCAAGCATACGGCCATCTGTGCGAGTTTTGTCCACCGTTTAAACTCGTTTCCACTTCAGCAGCCGTTCGGCGAGTCAAATATCCGTTTTCCTCGTTGCAAAATGTGGTGTTTTCGTCTTAATATATCAAACGACTCGCTTCACAACGACAACGTGTTTATTCGTGTCACATCTCTCGACCACATGCCTGCTCTCTACATATCCCATAATATTAACATAAACATCCGGGACACTACAAACCCCAAAGAAAGAGGATAAATTGTTCACACATTTTACTGGATTTAACAGTCATGGTGAATTCATGAATACTTTGCAATTTTTGTTGCCTAATCTAGATCGAAAAATGCTGATTTACTGAGATACTGCAACAAGAAAATCAATTGTCATTGACACAGAGAAACTGTTTGAGTGTGGTAATGATGATCAAGATGGATAAGGCCTTCTGCTCATAAACTGTCAGTGGAGGATGAATATCTTCTTGTACTGATGAAACTGAGAATCTTGCAGAAAGGTTTTGTGTGACAGAGAGCACAGTAGTTAATATATTACTTACCTGGATTAACTACCTGTATGTGACACTTGGAAGTCTCAAGATATGGCCCCATAGAGACATCATTTGAATAACTCACCTGTAGAGTTTTTAGAGAAGTACCCAAATAACATTGTGGTCATTGATGCAACAGAACTTAAAATTCAAGTTCCAGGTGCACTTCAGAAACACAGTGAGACTTACAGCAACTACAAATCTCACACTACAATGAAATGCCTCCTTGGTGTTGATGCTAAAGGGGATATTGTGTTTATCTCTCAGCTTTATGAAGGTGCTATCAGTGATAAACGAAGTGTGGAAAGACCTAGGTTTTTAGAAATTCTAAGACAGAAAGAATTCTCAGGAGAAATTAAAAAGGGAGATGCAATCATGGCAGACAAGGGTTTTGATATCCGAAATGACTTGAAAAAACTTGATCTGAAACTAAAGATTCCTCCCTATCTTAAAGATAAGGTTGGATTTGAAGAAGATGATGTCATTAAAACGCAGACCGTGGCAAGGCATAGAATTCGTGTGGAGAGGGCTATTTGTAAGATGAGAAGGTTTCGCATATTTCACTCCATAATTCCTGTAACTATGTTTGGTAGTATAAATCAGATATGGTCAGTGGCGTGCCTTCTCTCCAATTTCCAGAACCCAGTGCTTGCCTGACTCAAATCAACACTGAAGGAACTTCTGAGAATCAGTGCAAATAATCGTCATGTGTGTATCCTGTTTTAGAGGTGACAGTTTATTTTCTAGCCATTGCCATGCATTTGTTGCCTGCAAAAATGAGTGCTCTAATTCCTATTCTGATGTGAATCAGGGAGGCAATCAGGTGCTGAAAATCACTCAAGCTGATTATTATTGATTTTAAGCAAAACATGTAATAGATTTTTCATTCTAGCAATGGACAGTTACAAATGTCTTGTGTTTACATTTATGCTATCTGTGACATTCAAGAGCATACCAGTCATAAGGTTAGTTATTTTGTCAAAAGCTATGTTTAAAAAGTCTGAATACTGTTCACAAGAATTACATCTTCAGTACTTTGTGAACAACTGTTCACTGGTCTTGCTCTGCCAACAAGGAATTGCAGTGCATGACGCAAATAAAATTGCGATAGTTTTGGCAAGAGCTTATTTTCCCAGTAGTATGTATCAAAATGAATTCTGTCAACACACATTTCATTTGAGTCTGACAAATAAATGCGAAAATCACACCATTTTAAACCAGTAAGGGCCAACTGTACCTGTACTTGAGCATAATATCCGCAGGTGTGTTCCTTCTTGAGATAAAATTTCCCTCCAACCTTTTCAAGATAAAAGTTTGGATCGGCAACTGCTTGGTCTAATATTTCACCTCTTTTTGAAAAAGGGCATTTTATTTCAAGTAAACCATATTTAGAATCTGTAGATGGATCAAACACCTTTCCATCAGGACTTGCTCCAAGGTAAGGGAAAGATGGATGAACTGATATCCAGCATCAAATACTGTAAAACCAGGTACTTGCTTTTGCATTTTTTTTGGCATATATGGTCCTGGGAGGTTTTTCTTTTGTTTTGCCATGTGAAATTGCTCTTTAATTAGTCAAATCTTTTGCTTCAAAAATATTTTTCTACATAGCTTCTGATGGCCTTTGAACTCTGAAATAAACTTTACCAAAATTGGAGGCAGTGAGTCTGTAGTTGTGTTGGTCAAGCCATTCAGCAGATTCACCCTGCAAGACAGTTCTTCTCTCTAAAGCATGAGCTTCCTTTAAGTCAATAAGTACATGATCAACAAAAAAGTCAATGAAATCAGTTTGGTCTAAATCTTGAATTTCATTTAAATCAAAGGGTGCCACATCAACATGTGGAATGTCAGGAAATTCAAGACAGTTGGGTACTGAACTGTCTTGAGGAGTAGTCCCCCCTGAGTAGTTTGTCAAAAATGTTGTGTTGGGTCGACCATAATCTTGTAGCTGATATGCAAGGCAAGCACCAAGAGGTAAATTTCCAAACACTGTGTTTATTAATAAACCAGGCTCTTGTTGATCACTTAACAAATACGAAAATGGAGGAGGTGTTT
This sequence comes from Platygyra sinensis, assembly GCA_019787425.1. Taxonomy (NCBI): domain Eukaryota; kingdom Metazoa; phylum Cnidaria; class Anthozoa; order Scleractinia; family Merulinidae; genus Platygyra; species Platygyra sinensis. Next base: position 24,574 of record JAHPZR010013935.1, read on the forward strand.
CTTTTTGGTTTAGGTGAACGACCTGATCCATCACATGTTGTCTTTGCAGTCCAAATCTTAAAGCCGGTGCTCTCGCAGCATACAGTTTGCAACTGACTGGATCTCTTAACCTTTCTCCATTTCTATCAGTCTCTGATCGGGCATAATGAGTACCCATCACTGGCAAAGGGCATATAGAGGTTGCTCTCGGAATATGCCAAGATTGGGGTAGACTTGTACAAGTTGTGTCACTCGGGATGTCTTTGATATTTAAACATGAATAATCATTCAGTTGAAACAATAATGCAAAGATATTATTGCAATGTCCACCGCTTCCTCCCTTACACGAACAGTGTGCTTTAAAAACTTCTGCCCTACCATCACACTCCCTAAAGATTACGGCTAAAAAATGAGGCTCTTCACTTTTTCTTAGAGATCTATAGCAACGTGCCTTGACATGGAAATCCTAAACATCGTAAACATACCCTTCCCGAAAGAACTTATAGCTTTTCTCTCCGACATTCTTTTTCCCACCTTGATCGAGCCACAAAGACCATGTTGTTGGGCTACATTTTGGGAAATTCCTCAAAGATTTCGACCATGTCTGTTCTTTGTTGAATAAACAACTACAGCAACGTACATGGTTCACACAACAAGTGCAAGCGGCTGCCATTTTGCAAAGCAAATTAATGGAAGCCTCGTTTTCGCGCAATGTAAACACCCAATTCAATGTCACGTGCGTGTTGGCCGAATTTGTCTATAGTCACGTAATTGCATCAGGCGTACCTTCCCGCCGCGACAAAAAATATAAGGGACGCCTGATCGCAGGTTACAATTTAAGAGCGTGTCCGTGTAAGAACCGACCACTCAAATTTTCGTGGAAAATGGATTGCCTTCATTTTTTCTTCACAAGTCAAACAACATATGTAATGAACGAAAATGCCCTTTATTTCGATAGATTCGCTTTTTTTAATTTTTGAGG